>CAOJBI010755043.1:0-13237 GCA_948277035.1 Euphorbia corollata
ACCACGAGATATCTTACTGATTTTAATAAATTCTGCGTGAATGCTTCTATTCCTAAATTCACTAAGAAGACACAAAAACATATCAGAAGTCAGAACAGCAAGCTTAAAAACTAAGCATCGGGGCTAGATCTGTGGAGCAAACACAATTATTTTCATTTAACTACCACTTCTAATGCAAAATGTGAATTCATCATCAGAGTTAAATTTCGACAGCTGCAAAAAGAATTCACAGCATTACCCACAAAGTTCAACAAATTGGGTCTTGACATTCATACAAATTTAGCATCATTATGCTACTTAAGTCACTAGACCGCATTAATGGATATGAGAATGCAGGTAAACTTTTCTTGGTACCGAAGCGTGAAAAGTGGCAAAAATGAGCACACGGAATGAAATACCTTGAAAGATAATTATAATGAAGAAGATAACAGTGACAACCATGGCCCATAGGATAGCATTCCAAGATGATGATTTAGCTGCCCTGGTCTTCTTCAGCATTCTAATTCGTTCAGCCCTGGCACGTTTTCTCTTAGTAAGCTCAGCGATTTCTTGAACCAACTTGTGGTCAGCTGCATCCAGTGACGGACCTTGAGGCGGCCTAGGTGGCTTGGGAGCCTTCCTTGACTCCTTTTTCTTCTGTTTCGGTTTCTCTTCCACAAGTTTCTTATTCACCAAAACCACATGATGTCCACACTCTTCTCCTTCACAACCCTTGTCTAATAACAGCTCCACATTCTCATCAACAAATTTCGAAGAATTTGTCCAAGAAAGAAAACTGAGAGATCTACTCCAAAAAGTATTTACAAGTTCTCCAGTCTGATTATTCGCTAAAACAATTCCATCATCTTCACTAGTTGTCCCCCCACTTTCAAAATCTACTTCAACCTCTGTATCTCTTGAAACCAAACCAGTCATCATCCAAGGTAAATTGCTATTGCTGTTATTACACTGTTCTCCCCCCATTTACATGTCAATATTCTATACTACTTCCAATCCCATCAAAAACCAATCAATGTCATAACCCGATTTATCCAACCATAGCAAAAGTTCTAACCGAAGTCCTAAACTCTAAAAGGGATTCCTAGATTCTTGTTTCACATGAAAATTCACCAAATTTCTCCTTTCCCCAGTATCCTCAACCATTATTCATTAATCGGATGAAGGATCCATGTGTATCTTGTAACAGAAACCTCAAGAAAAAAAATTTCCTGTGTTTGGAAGCAAAAAAGGGCCTTTTACATAATAATAAAAAAAAAACATCATGCGCAAAACCAAGAACTAAGAACCCACCCATACCTCAGATATGAGAAAACTTAGGTTTTCTCCGAATACTTTGATCGTTCAATTTCACATAAAAGCTTCTTCAAGCCTTCAACCTAATCTATAAACTTAAAATTAGAAAGCTGCAAAACAATATATTAAAAAAGATTCAGAAAAAAGAAACTTACAACGTAAAATGCACCTTACTGATCGAACGTTGATTTGGTTCCGATTGTGGAGTTTTCCCTTATCGGATAATTCCGCAGACATAAAATGTAAAACCAGGAAGATTCTCAAACAACAAATAAACAAAAACCTGAATAGAAAAAAGAAAGAAAAGAAAAGCTGCAAAGACATACATTGTACCAAAATTTTGTCCTTTTGTTGCCGATGGATTAATTTTAAAAGTTGAATTTCTGGAGCCGAACGTGTCCTCTTGTTGTAGACGGCCACCGGGATTTCCGGTAACAACAAATACTCGCCACAGTCCAATTAGACGAATTTTCTATTAGTAGAACTGTTACAAGGCATTTAGATGCAAATTGTTATACGAAATTTGTCTCTTAATTCTTTCTTATTCATGCATTTGGTTCACAATAATTTGTTGCAATTATTTGGTTTATGGTTTTTTCTTTTTAAATTAAATTATTGATTGTCAAGAATGAATTGACATCGTGACTATGATGCGCAAACTAGTGCATTTCCAAACAAGTTTATAAAAGTATATGAGCATATTTAAAAATTTAAGATGATAAGTGATCATTTTAGACAAGAGATGATATTTAATTGCATTTTCCCTTTTAATGGTATCACGTTTTGAACAGCCATGAAATTAGAATACTAAATTTGATGATTCTCCGCTAAATATCATACTATAATAACTCCGATGAACCACAAACAAACATCTACCAAACAATTAGCAATTTTTAAATATCTTGGAAGATATTTCTAATTGTCCAATAACTTTTTTCAAGTCATTTTGGAAAATAAAAATAAACTGCCCAAATTTATTTTAAAATTAATATGGGTAATATAATTAAAAAAAATTGTTTTAGTGGTAACACATTTATTCAAAAACATTTTTGTAAATAATGACAACTGCGTTGATAATTTTATAAGGATAAGTACATCCCCCGTAAATATAAGTCTCCTTCTACTTACTCAATACGTGCAACTTAGGTCTCGTTTAGCAAAATAGTTACAGTTGTGGTTATTATTGCTGTTTGTTATTACTGTTTCATGTTACGGTTTGTTGTTGTTCTGAACTTAATGTTTGGTAAAAATGTAATTCGCGATTGCGGTTAGAGATGTAAATTACTAAAATTGACATATTTTAAATAATTATAAAACCAATGACTAATATTTTAAAAGGGTATTAAATATGAAATTAATTCAAAGCCTAAAAGAACTCTTATAAAAGTTGTAATATGTTAGATTTGAAAATGAGGTAAAACTCCTTGTAAAAGCAACCTTAAATAATATTTATACCCAATCAAACACTAATTAATCCCCTTTTCCTTTTTTGGAAAAAGAGTTTTTTTTGTTGATTCCCAAGAAGATAAAACCTCAACCAAATACACACACACATCACTGGCAATTATTTCATGGGTTTGATATGACAGTACCCTCATCGGCATTCTTATGTATAGAAGAATGGCAAAGAACTTATGCATCAGATGAGCGAGAACTTCTGACATAACTAACTGCATGGCATATTCAGATATGTATGCAAATTACAGTATAGAGTTGAAAAGTCTGTCAAATGCTATTCCATTGATGCAAATATTTTAAATTTGGGAGTCCGAAACTTCTAAATAGTCTACATCACTCTGAGAACGTTAAAACTGCTTTTAACAGAAATTCTAAATAAATAAAAAAAAAGCACTACATGAAAGAAACATGGCCAGCACTACCCTTTCCGAAGTACAATTAAATGGGCATACTTACTTATATTCAGGTCTCTCCTATGCATTTACTCATACCTGACCATGATCCAGACCCTGAAAAATGTTTGGAGTAAAATTTAAATTACAGACGAATGGTTGTCATAAAATATGCAAACACCCATAAAAAGACTTGTGTCTGCACTACCTGCTCAACTAACTGACTAAAATTTACAAAAGATGCACCTTCCCGTGGATTGGGTAAAAACAACTGCCCTTGGAGAAATGAACAAAGTAATTGAGCGATGTTTCCCATCCATTGTCCCCAGATATGATGGTTAAACTTGTCATATTGAATAGGAAATAATGAAATGACCGACATTGAAAGGGGGCATTACAAAAAGGAGAGATCAAACCAAAAGAAAGTGCAACTAAGATTCCCTCTATTCGTTGAAAAAAGTGAGACAACTCACCAATATTCAGCAAGCCAACTCAGTAGCGATTGTATTTCCCAAAATCCTCGCGCCTCTGCCGCTGGAACTCACCAAAACTCTCGTGAGTCCTTGAAGAATAGTTTTCAACATGATTTGGGTATCTGGCCCTTGAATCCATTGGTAAACCTGATGCATTATAGTGGGGATTCACAGCGGATCCATCATAGTCATTGTATGTGTGTTGCTTATAACCACCAAAACCTGAAGAGGGCATTTGTTGTTTTGTTAGTTCATGTCTCTGAGCATAAAGTTGAAGAAATTCCTCCCATTGTCTGGCATGTGTGTTCCTCAATGTAGATACTTTCTTCATGTAGTTTTCTCTCATCTCCTTGATGGTCTAAATCAAGTGGACACATATAAGATTTACTAATCAATACAGAAATAAATTTCAGGGTACATTATTAGTTTCAGATGACAAAGAAAACACATTAACCAAAAAACCCTCAATTCAAGCTCAATGCAACTCAAAACTAAACAGGATGAACATGAAGAGACAATTCTATTTTTTAAGATATAATAGAAAACATCTCAGAGAGTTTGTTTAGGACAGCCACAGAAAAAAAAAGTCATATTGCAATCACGAGATGCAAAAGACCAAAAAGTTTAAGTCAAACAAATATAAAAATTACTCTACTAATGATTCTTCTTGCATATGTAACAAACTTGGCACATGAGGATCACAGATCCCAGAGCAACTAGAAAGATATTCTTTAACCAGAAAGAATTCAGTTCAGATGTAGGATACCTATCCAGAAGTTTTCGCAACTCAATCATGTATGATGGAATCATCAAAGATTTGACCTTTTCGAACTCTGCAAAGCATTGACAAAGTAGATGCATTACCTCACGATGCTTATAATTCTCATCGTCTTCTTCCTTGTCACGAATTCTACCCAGTTCAATTGCCTCTCTCTTATATTCCAACTCCAGCTCTTCTAAAGTCTGTGGAAAGGTTGAGTATTCAAATTCACGACCAGATTGCAGATCATGTCCCTGCCTTTCTGTTTCCCACCCTTCATTTCTATAACCAACCACACTTTGATTGTGACTGTCATATGGCCCATATAAGTTGCCAGTATAAGCAGGGTGTCCAGGAGATTTAGAATGGCTTGACCGATTTCTACCGCCATCATTACCATAAGCTTCATTAAAATGAAGAGTGTGTTAAGCACTTGAGTTCAAGATGCTAGATGGTAGCTCTAATTGCATGCTATTTAACATTCACAAAGTGATTCCATTTGGTCGCAAACTAGCTCGAACATACTTTTAAATAAATGGTTTTTTTATTTACAGTCGGATCAATTGAGATCCACCCGTGAAAATACTTCAGAGTACACATTAAGCTTGAAGCTAAGAACTTACCTCTTGCTGCAAATAAACAATAAGTATCAATCAGCATTACCAAATATCCAAAATTTAAAATGAACACACAGAAAGAGAATAAATCTGAACGGCCCTAAACAACTAGGAAAATTCGATTACCAGTTTTCTACGGATGCCATAAACAATGCTATCCCTACCTTGTGGAGAACCCCTAGCAAACTTCTGTGGATCCCCACGAACACGATCTTCAACACTCTTCTCATGTCTTCCAAACCTTGGTTGATACTGCATTCCATCACGTGGATGACCTGAATAAGATCTTTGAGAGTCAGATCGCCGCGAACGTGAGCCAACTGGACTACGCTCAGGTGACCTAGATCTGCTCCTTTGAAAACTAGAAGAACCCTTGTGATCACCATCTCCTTTAATCACCTTGTGCACCGCATCAACGCCTTTTGCCAAAATTAACCTATCTTTGCCACTAACGATGATAAATTTCTCATCCATTTTTATTTTGCAGCCTATATCCTTTTCAATCCTATGTATCACTTTTTCTGTGAAAAGAGCTTTTACATGCTTCTCTCTTGCAGGAACCCTTTCGAAGAAATCCTGAGTCTTGCGGTTTCCTCCCAAAGTGGAGGGACATCCCTGCATATTTATGAGATGGCATTGTTAAACATTTAATCAAAACGGTAAAAAGGAATGAGATGAGATGGATTGGGAACTAGGAAGAAGGTCAACAGCTTGCTTAAGAATA
Organism: Euphorbia corollata; assembly: GCA_948277035.1. Classification (NCBI taxonomy): domain Eukaryota; kingdom Viridiplantae; phylum Streptophyta; class Magnoliopsida; order Malpighiales; family Euphorbiaceae; genus Euphorbia; species Euphorbia corollata. The sequence continues at coordinate 5,718 of CAOJBI010755043.1, forward strand.
CAGTTGGTGTTTTCCAGCAGCGAACATTCATGAGAAAAAAAAAACGGACAGCAACATATCAAGCCAACCGTCAATGTAAATGGCAGAATAACTGAATAGGGGAAATAAACAAAAACAAATTTAAGCATGAGCAATATAAAAACATCAGTAAGTTCAATCACTCGGTTTTCATGCCACCAAAACTAAGCGTTTAATATGGTAGCATATTCTGAGCTTTGATAAATACAACTAATTTAGTATAAGGTACATATTTTTTTTTTGTTGTATAGACAATAATAAGAACAACAAATTATAAAGCTCGTTAGAACTTAGTTAACTCTGAATATTTCGTATATGCCATTTTCACCACTATATATTACTGATACTAAGTTTTTTAAGATGGAGTTGTTACCTGAGTAAAGTGACCAGAATCCCCACATATTTTGCAAATCATTTCTTCTTCTTTCCTCTTCTTCCAGTTCCTCTCTGTAGCTTTTGATTTAGCTTCCCATACTTTGGCTTCTCGGGAGGTGAAATCAGTCGGTACAGCATTCGGGTCCCGAGGTTCCTCTTCCTCGTCAGATCCTGCATGGGAACGCTTATTTGGTTTTGACCTAACTTGGGCATTATTAACAGTTGAAACTGGAGGTCCAGTGTATTCCTTATAAATTTCACTAAAGTCCTCATCGTCATCTATATCTGGCTTTGTTGCCATTTAAAATAAATATAATTCAAAGTCCTGCATTTCCAATACAAATTACAAGGAAATCATAATCTAGAAGCAAAAGAGGAAAAAATGAAAAACAAATTTGAAGGCAAAAAATGTAGTAGATTATACGACTGAATCTTTTAGAGCGTTTAAAGAGCAAATTTTTTTTCTTTCAATTATGGATGAATTTAGGGCCAAAAACTGTAGCCAAACACCACACCGGCTGCCAGTTCAGACGAAGTTTGGAAATGAAAAAGGATTTGATTATGACTGTAGACACACATACACTGGAATAACAAAAAAGAAGGATAATCAATAACAAAAAGATTGTACTTAAAACCACTGATCATGAGCTCATAGCAAGCTTTCTGGAATTGGGGGAAATAAATCACTAATTTCTGTGTACTACATACAAGCTTCACTTTAATTGAATAGGAGAAATAATGTCGAAATAATTGTAAAAGAATTAGACCAGTGTAACATAGAGCATAAACGGTGAGCAACAATTACCTGAGCGGCGATCAGAAAATAGAGTTCCTAAGATTAGCTTAGTGGACGAATAAAAAGACGCTAGGGCAAGTTTCTCCCTGGTTTTCTCTGCCTCGATTCGTTTTTTCTTAATAATTTTATCGGGAATTTTCGTATTGACATTTGACACTAGATATCCATTGACACCAACGATCATGACCATCCAATTTATTTTTAATCTAACGGTGAGGAATCTAAGTAAAACTAAAACAAAATCCCATCCCTGCCCTTTCTCACGTATACACGCTCAACTCAGCCGCCTCCACTGGAATCGCCTCTTCTCCCGTCGATTGAGCCGCTCCCAGTACTCCGCCGGTTCAGTCACCGGTTCTCCAACGTCGTCGAACTCCCTAGTACGCTGCCAGTTTCGTCGATCGTCCCGGTGTTCGTATCCCTCAGGTACCGAGTTAAACTCAATTTAGGTTTCTTCGATTTCCTCAGTTTTATGGTCGATCGTCTCTGTTTTGAAAATTTCAGTTTAACTCGAAGCAAGCTGAGGGTGAGGGCTTGCCCTCGAAGCAAGCTGAGGCTATAAGTTATACAGTTACCGAAGTTTTGAGTGACAGCTTAGAAAATGTTTGTCAGTCGGTTGTCTCAAAGGGAGAGATGCAGAAAGTAAGCTTGTATACCTTTTTCTAGCTGATTTTTTATCGTATTCCATTGATTAATCCCCATGTTCATAGTGGTTGTTCTAATAGACTGTTTTCTTGAAATGATTCAAGAAAGCAATCTGTCCAAATTCAAATCTGAAGTTCAGAGTTCTCAAGTACTATTGGTTGTATTTTTTCTATTGTATGCTTCAATAATTGTTGGATTTTTAGCCAAACGTGCAATTTTGTATATCTTACAGTTTTGGATAAGTGAGGGTCCAAAGATGTCCTTTTCCTAGTTAACATGATGGAAAATTAGACTTAATACAATTATATGTCATTTGTAAGTGTTCCTTAGTCAACAGCGAATCATGACTTTGGGGTGCTGTCTGAGAATTTGGGATTGACCAGATACTACTGATCCTGCTGTGGCCATCAATTCACATTGCTAATTGCACGTCAAGGTTGAATTATAAAACTAAAATGGGCGAATGTTTGTGTGGGTTTAGTATTGTGTCTATATCATGGATGCTCTACTTATTATGGGTTCTCTTTTATTATCAGGCAATGATTGTAAAAATAATCACTATTTGACTTTTTCGTCAATGGGAAGTAATGTGTTCTAGAAGGCAGAAGCAGTTTTTGTTCAATATGTTTTCTTTCTTTTTTTTAAAATTTGTTGTTTAATTCCTTAATTTCAGATTGAAAACGAGTATGGGAACATTGATTCTGCTTATGATCCTGCTGCTAAAACCTATATTAAGTGGACATCAGGCATGGCTATTTCTCTGGATACTGGTGTGCCCTGGGTCATGTAAGCTTAGAGGAAGGAGCAATGTGTGAAACATACAACATAATTCTTCTCTTTCTATCTCTACAATTACTCATCTCTTCTTCCCTATTTCTCCTCTTCGCTTAACTCTCTTTCTCAGTTACATTCTCCGGTTGCAGTAGATCAGTCCGGCGAGCCCTAGCCTGACAGGAGGCTTTGGGATGTCTTTGGTTCATGATCTTGTTTCTAAGGAGTACGAGGAAACTGTTGGCAAGCTTCTTTATCATGCATTAAAAGGTATTGTTTTCTTTTCAATGGCAACCTAGAGAGCATAGAGGATGGGTGAGTTACAACAACAACATAACCCCAATTGCCTATCAAGGCTCCGCACAAGCGGGGTAGGGGGTTTGGTGTACGCAGCCTTACCCTTGTAGAGAGGATGGGTGAGTTACCTTGAAAAAAACTATGTCAATGGTAAGATTATTTATGTATGTGATTTCACACTATGAACCGTCACACATGCCCTTTAACCTTGGATCAAACATAGTTTCAGAATTATGGTCTCTTGTACATTCTTTTTCAGATGATAAGCTGTATTATTGTAATCTGCATGATTTTCTACAGCTAAATGGACAAGCGAGAATAGTACTTTGTGTTGAGTTGACAATGATTATGTTAGTGTAGAATCAATATGTTGAAAATGCTCTATTTGAGATAGGGTCTAGGATATCTGTACTTTCAGTCCAGGAAAAAGGGAGAAAAGATCCATTGAGTGCTCTTTTGAGTAAAATTCTCTGCTAGATTTATAAGACTAGTCTTATATTCTCAACTGAAACTTTATATTGATATTTGCAAATGACTGAAGTTTTAATTTATTGTTGAGACGGTTCACTGGAGCTTGAGGAGTCCAAATTCTTACTTGGGAGTGTTATAAAGGCTGTTAGCCAAGTTATGCTATTGCTGAGAAAAAGCTACAATTGATCCGTGATATTCCAGAGAAACTACTCTATATGGAGATCAGACTTCAACAGGATTTGACTGATTTCTTGTTGAATATGGTGAGTCGCATTTCTCTGTTCGTAGCTTGCCTTCTTTTTTAATAATTTTTTTGTCATTTTCCCGTTGTTTAATCTGACTCAAAACTCTGGAAAAAGAAAACAAAAGTTAGCTTTAATTTATTCTGTGTTATTACTTTAGGTTGATTTTATGCGTTTGAGTGAGCGCATATATTGGATCTGAGCTCCATTGGACGAGACATCAGACAGTCAAGACATCCATTCTGCAAAGATTATAAAGAGTAAATTTCTAAATCATTTAACTTGGATGACACCCTTAAAATTTGTTGTCGAAGATCGAGTTAACCCTGCATATAAAAATAAAAGGATGGACTTGACTTGTCAATAGACATACATAGAGTGAAAATATGTGAGTTCTTTTTGAAATTCTCTGTGCTGTGAACAACACAGAATAAAATTGATGAAGTTGCTCCTCTTCCTGATGTTAGTTTTTTTTCATGTGTCAAGGACTCAAGGCCATAAGATATTTCCCTCTTTAGTCTTTATGAATGTGTGAGCCATTTTATACGACTGTTTAAGAATTCCTTTTTGTACCTTGTTGGCATTTCAGGAAAAAAAAAAAAAAAATTTTGGAGAAAAAAGTAACCCAATTAAATTGAAATTTTTTTCTTTGGCCCTTGCTTAAAACTAAGTCACCTTATTAAAATCTAAGGGCTTTCCTATAGTTACTTTGTTCTTTACAAAACAATTATTATTTTGCCCAAGAGGCAAGTAAAAAACAATGTAACTATACTAATTGACATTTGATTAAACTATTTTTTTTTGTTTATTTCATAATCTATATTATATATGCGGAGGACAGGAATTAAAATTCCAAAACTAGCGCTACCTAACGTCTTCTTTCTTTTGCAAAAATGGATCCAATGCGAAATGAGCCAACCGCCATTGTCACCAAGCCAACTGCATCTTGTTGATCTTTCTGCCAGGAGGAGTTGGAGGAAGATAATCAAGCAACTACAAGTCATGAGAAACAGCGGAGAAGCCATTGGTATGTATGTTATAAACGACATTGAGGAAAATCTGGAAAATGATGGTGGCAAGACTGCTATTAGTCTCCGAAAGTATCTTAAAAAAATGAAGAACGGAAATGGAGAAAATGACCAAGGAAATGTACTGGATTAAAAAGGTTAGCAAATTGTATTGAGTTCTTAAGGTTTGATTGAATAATTGGTTTCTTGTGGGTTTTATACCTGCTTGTAACATTCATTTACAATTTTCCAGTGAGTTACAATGAAATTGTTAATTTGTTAGATGAAAGAAATATATAGAAAATGGTTTATCAACATTTTTACCTTTCTTACTATCGTAATTCTCATCTTGTTCATCTAGGCTTTATTAGTCAAGAATATTGCGCTTAATGGCGTTGTGAATTGCATGTGGGTTTTAAGTTTGCTTGTAACATCTGAACTTTGAATACTACGATTAATTTTTCGATGAAGAAATATATGGATCTTGCTTATGATATTATTTACGATTCCTCGATGAGTTAGAGTGAAATTGGTGATTGGTTTAGAAGAAGAAATTATATTCATAGAGGAATAGTAAATGAATATCACAAGCAAGATCCATATATTTCTTCTTCATCGAAAAATCAATCGTAATATTCAAAGTTCAGATATTATAAGAAAACTTAAAACCCACATGCAATTCACAACGCCAACAAGTGCAGTATTCTTGAATAATAAAGCCTAGATGAACAAGATGAGAATTACGATACTAAGAGAGGTAAAATTGTTGACATACCAATTTCTATATATTTCTTTCATCTAATTAATTAACAATTTAATTGTAACTCATCAGAAAATTGTAAATGAATGTTACAAGCAAGCATAAAACCCATTGTTCAATCGAACCCTAAGAACTCAATACAATTTGCTAACCTTTTTAATCCGGCAGATTTTCTTGGTCATTCTTCTCCATTTCCCTTCCTCATTTTTTTAAGATACTTTCGGAGACTAATAGCAGTCTTGCCACCATCATTTTCCAGATTTTCGTCAATGTCGTTCATAACATACATACCAATGGCTTCTCCGCTGTTTCTCATAACTTGTAGTTGCTTGATTATCTTCCTCCAACTCCTCTTGGCAGAAAGATCAAGAAGATGCAGTTGGCTTGGTGACAATGGCGGTGGCTCATTTTGCATTGGATACATTTTTGCAAAAGAAAGAAGACGTTAGGTAGCGCTAGTTTTGGAATTTTAATTCCTGTCCTCAGGGAAATTCAAAAACTGACGAGGGAACGGTGAAGTCACATGTTCCACAAGAACTGATTTGCGGAATTCTACTTCAGTTCCAGTAAAATGTCTTTGCCATTTGAGGTGTGTTGATAGCCCAGATTTCGTAAACATGCGACTCAATACATCTTCAGAAAATAAGATTCACCGCAAGCTGATTTTTGAAGAAGTGTTATAAAAAAGAACTCGGATGAATAAATTAACATGGTTTTGTGTGTGATATCGATGATGATCTTGAACAAAATATTTTATTCCGAAATCAACGCAAGCAGAAGCTTGCACTACATAGCTATCACAATGGTTTACTTCTCTTATGTGATGGGTTTTCCAAACTTGTTCTATGGAACCCATCCACTAGACAGCATAGGATACTTCCGACTTGCCCTTTGAATAGAACTTTGTGTGGTGATTACTAAACATGCCTGATGGGTTTGGGTTATATGACTGCTAGTGATTACTACAAGGTTGTGTTAATTGTTATGGGAAATTCATGTCAAGCTTGGATTTTTGGACTGAGGTCGAATTCGTGGACAAGGATTGATCTTTGAGTTTTGAGTTTTTTCCATTCGCTAATAAACATGGTTGGTCATATTCTGCCTGCTTTACAGAGGGCAATTTGCACTGGTTATTTAACTCAACAACATGGTATTTAGATTTACATTTGCGTTTTCAGAAGGTTGTTGCGTTTGATTTCGCAACAGAGAAATTTTCTCAAGTGATACAGCCTGTTTACCCAACCGAAGGTTATCTAACTGGTTTGTATGCTTTGGATGGGCGTTTGTGTATCAGTTTTTTCTCTTTAACTCAAGTAGAGAAAGCCCATTTTTATGTCAGGAAGAAAGAAGGTGATGAGTATACATGGCATAAACTGTGGTTTGTTACGTCTCAGCTGCCGCCTTTCTTGGATATAAGATGTTTCAAGAATGTAAAAGTCGTAGGGTATTCAAAGTAGGGAGATAAGATTTTGATGCATGTCAGTTTGAAGTTTATGATCTAGTACGATTTAAAGGGAAATTATTTTGAGAAAATTAGCGTCACACCGGATGGATGTGCATACGGTAGACTGCCTATAATGTTCACCGAAAGTCTCGTGCTGGTAGGACTTGGAGCAATAAGCAACATGCCGGATACGACAATAGAATTGTAGTTTTTACTACTTGATTTTTTCTTAAACGTGTTAAGAGTATCAATTAAGTTGAAGACAATATGTATTCATACAAACATGGATTTGCTTTTAACTGCTACTTATGATCAGCGGCTTAATCATCAGCATCAGTTTCTATTGTGAGAATGAAATGAATTGACATTTAACATTCTTATATCTATCACTTGAATTCTTTTTTTTGTTTGTTAATTGTTTTTGAATTAGCAATTATTATATCCCTGATGCAATATATATTTTATTGAAAAGCATAAAAAAAAAAAAAGGAAATCCCTGTGCCTTAGATGAAACATGGTTAAACTAGCCGTTCTATCTTCGAAATCATTCACAAGGGTACTCTGTTCTTGGCATGGCGAAACCCATTGAAATTTTCAGAAATTATTCATAATGTTAATGAAGGAGACAACTTGTGATGTGTTAGAGGTCTCAAACTCAAAATTACACAATTAATACAAATAGAAGATGGACTGT
>CAOJBI010755797.1:0-12514 GCA_948277035.1 Euphorbia corollata
AACAAAGATAAATTCACTGAAATATAAATAGAGTTCAGAGATATCAAACAGTGATATTTATACTGGTTCAGCCTCTGCGTAATCCAGTCCTTGGAGACTCTGTCCAAGCTTTAATCCACTAGTGATTCTTCTTTGGGTGAAGAATAAACCGCTACAATTCTGCTGTTATGGATCAAAGTATCATCCTCTATCCTCAGCAGGAGCTTTACCAATACAAGAGTATCGTCCTACTTGTATCTAAGCTCTGAGCTATTCCAATACAATGAGTACCATCATACACTGTATCTAAGCTCCCCCACACTAACTTAACCAACGGCTAGTGTGTTTACAATGGATTGAATGAAAGAAAAGTTCAAGCTTCTGAACAATGTTTCAGTGTAAGCTTGTTACAAACAAATATGAATGAATGTTTGCTTCTGATTTCGGAGTAAATTGAATACAAGAGAATAAGAGTTGTTCTTGCTTGAATGTGATAGCTTCGATAAATAACTTCTGTCCTTCAGAGTTCATTTTATACCTTTGTATTTTCTTCCCGTTGAGCATAGTCGTTAAGCTTGGATTATTCGAAATTAAATCCGTTGAAGGTATTTGAATTTCAGTTAAAACAATACTTAAGTGGCGGAGAATTCTTTAATAGTTTTCCTGTTCCTTGAGCATGGGCAAAGCGCACTCAAGGTGTGGAGCGCGCGCAGACTTTATGGAAGTTGGCAGCTTAGTGGACCCCGCATACTTTGTTGTCTGCCACTAAGTAGCCTCTGATTTGGGTTTGAATATTCCTGTCCTTATTATATTGGAGGTTGAATAATTTTGTTATCAGAATCTACTAGGATACCACGTAGTTGCTTTTAAAGGTAGGTTCAATAGAAATGTTCGGAGGCTCTGATTCTTGAATGATGTTGAGACTTCTTCGTAGGCTCTGGCTTCTGAAGAATCTTCGCAGCCTCTGAAATATGTTCTTGTAATAAGGATCAACACTTTATCTTTCGATGGATTTGTCTATCTTCTGATGACTTGAATTGTCTTCTAAATCCAACAATCTCCTCCATGTTGATGCTTACAAGAGAACATATGGCGAAACGGGAATCTTCTGGGTTTCTTTTTCTAATATTTCTCCCCCATCATCTGAGACTACTTGTATGTTTTTGAATTTCTGCAAACTTGATAGATGCATACACACAAGTAGTACAATCGGATATTGTACTCAGATCATTTTGCTTTATTATTGATATACAGTTTACAATGTTCAAAGAATCGAGTATGCTATCTACTTTATACACTTTTACAATTAAGTATATGTCCTACTATATACAATTTTTACATTTTACTTCTTCTTCTACTATCTTTTTGGAGGAGCCTTTTTCTTTTGAGGTTCTTCTTCGTCAATCTCCATTGGCTCAGTCTTTGGCTCCATTGGTGGTGCTGATGAAGAAGTTTGACCAGGTCCTGATCTCCAGAGTCCCATCACTTTATAGTATTTCCTCCCCATCATCCTCATCCAAGTCTCTTTGTACTTTTGAGCCATCTTCTCCCCCCGATTGTAAGTATTCAGGATCTCATCCGGAGTATAAGAGAAGTTATGTAGCTAAGATTTGAACGCATCAGTGATAGTTTGAAGTTCGGGCACAACAGCTTCAATTTCCCCAACAAGCTCCGGTCCAACATACAGATACAGAGCCTTCATCATGATTATTTGCTGCTGCTGTGTCCAGAGGCCAAAGGTAATGAGAAAATCAGTGAGCCTCTAGAGGAAGGGCACAATGAAGCCTTCATGCTCACAGAATGGAGGACCATGGAGAGAGAGAGAGACCTTCAAAGCCTTTGATGCACTCTTGGAGTTGATCAGTCAGAGTGGAGGTGGCTTCAGTGAGCTGAGTCTGGATGGCATTCATTTGATCAATGAAGCAAGCTTACAACTCCTTGCTAAGTACCTAAGTGTGTTGACTCGCAGTATCTTGCCAAGTTCTCTGAACCAGATGAGAGAGTACTTCTTTCAAAGTATCTTCAAAGTCTGATCCAAGATCAGATCGGTGATCGTCCAAGTGATTTGCTAGTTCTTTGGCAATTTCTTCTAGTGTCGGAGGCTTGCTTGACTTCAGATCCTTGATTTCCTTCAGAACTTTTGAATGAGTTTTCTTCAGGTCTTCACGAATGCCTTTTAATCCATCTCGAAGCTCATATATTATCATCTTAAGAGCGCATTCAATCTCATTCCCCAAACCTATGTTGACATCCTAAACATATCATTCTAGCATGGTTACGCCAAGTTCAGTCCTCTCCAAAAGATCTCGATTCCCATCATTCTGAGTTTGCACATTGATAATTTCATCATTTGCAATGCATAAACCCTTGAGGATTGTTGAATACTGCTCCAGCCTCCCTTCCATAGATGGAAGAATTGTATTGTAGAATTCAGATGCCATCACTGCATGTTGAGGGAATCGATTTGCAGCAGACTCTATGTTGGCAACATTTTTCATCAGAAGCTACACACTCTTGAGAAGCTCCTTTGGAATTTGAGAAGTTTGAAGTGCTTCTAGATGACTACTCATTGTGACCATAGATGTCTGATAAAGCACTGGCAATGAAGGACTGTGCTTGAACGAAACTGGTGAAGCAAATGTCTTCTGGGTCTTGAGTAAAATTCGGAATGCTTCCTTTCTGTTGCTCAGAGATTGTGGGCTGCACTTCCTCAAACACTACTTCCCTGGTCTCCCTCAATTCAACTCTGGTTCGAGGAACATTCTGCCTTTGGGTAGAGGGAGAACCATCCTCTGACTCATTGGTAGTATGTCCATCTTCCAGGTTATCTTCAGAAGCACCATCTTTTGCCCCAGATTCCTCAACATTTTGTTGAGTTGGCACACCAGTATCCTTAGCATCTTCTTCCACAATCTTTTGATTTTCATCAGATTACTTTGGCTGAGAATTACTGATGGAAGGTGGATCAGTTTCAACCACTTCCGCCACCTTTTCTTCCTCTGAGGATTTTTTAGGTTTCTCAGAGTTGGCTTTGTTTTCATTCACTAAAGCCTCTTTAGTAGTTGCCACTATTGAATCATTGGCATCATGAACACTATTTGGCTCTGCTTGTGAAGCTTCATCGGCCTTCTCGGAGTGTTCAATCTCAATTCCATCAACATGGACTTCATCGGTTTCTTGCTGAGCCCCAGTTACTATAGCAGTTGCTTCATCGGAACTTGGTTTTAGTTCCTCAGCAGATTTTGGCAAAGAAGGTTGAGATGATGATGGTTTTGGTGAAGAGGAGGCTGGTGGAGAAGATGTTTTAGGTAGGGATGATTTAGGTGGAGAAGGTATTTTAGGTGAAGGGTGGAAGGTTTTGGTGATGAAGGGAGAGTGGTGGAGTCTTTGTTTGTGTCGGGAGAAGGAGATGGAGAATTTACAAGTTGAAAGAAATGGGTAGGTGTGATGGTAGGGGCGTTGAAGAGTTGGCCATGGGTGAAGGGAGGAGTAGTATGATGAATGGGAATGTCAGAAGCCATACCTTCGCCAAGCGCCCCAGAGGCTCTGATGTGATCATTGTTGGAGTCACTGTTAGAGGAATCTTCCTTCTTCCCTTTCAGCTTTTGAGTCATCTCAGCTACAGATGGCCCATTCCTTTCCACAATTTTAACAGTGGCTCCGGATCTTCTCCCCTTATCTTCCTCCAAGCTAGCTTTCATAGCTAACTGAAGATCCTCTTCATCCTTCTTTCTGGCCTCCTCGTCCTCTATGGCATTTTGCCCCTTGCTCATCTCCAAAGCATTCTGCATCTCGGAGGCATCGAAGTTCAGCTTCTGAGTAACTGACTTTTTCTGAGTTGTCTTCCTCCTCTTGGAAGGAATTTTCTTTCGCTGTCACTCTGGAGTCAGCTTCCTTTTCTTGCTCAAGCTCTTTAGCATTACCTCCTCCTCATCTGAGCTATTAGGTTGAAGGGGAGGAAGAGATGCTAGTCTTCTAGTCCCCAGGAACTGCTCAGTGTGAAATAGTTTCTTTCCTTGAGTAGGTACTGCTTGCTCGCTATATCCTCATCGCCTTTTAGTGAAGGCTGCTTTTAGAGGATCTTGAGCCTCATCAACCTTCAACTTCTTCTCTGAAACTTCAACTTCAGCCACCCGCTTCCTCTGGGGAATGTTATCCCTCTTCAGAAGATCAACCAAACTTGGTTGCTTTACTTCTTCTGCTTCTTCCTTCTTCTTACCCCCCATCTTTTTTGCTACCTTCTTCTTCTGAACTTCCTTCTTCTCTGCCACCTTCTCCTTCTTCACTACTTTCTCCTTCTGAGACTCCTTCTGAGTACCTCCCTTTTTCTTTCTTAGGGCTTCTTCTCTATCCCAAACCTTTCCAAACTCCAAGCCACTGAAAGTGTCATTGTTCACCCTGGGACCAGCCTCAGCCACTATATCTTCTATGGAGATCCTGTAATACCTGATTATCCTTGTAATCAAGCTCCCCATGGTGAATTTATGATGGATGATGTGATGAATGATCACCACTCCCCAATTCACCTTCTTATTCTCTACAAGATTGTAGACGAGGTACTGCTCATACACAGTGGGCTCATTCAGAGCGAAGAGTTTCTGAAGGAAAACCCTAGACATAGAGTACTACATCTTTCGAGCTATCTCACTCTAGTAGGTGCTCTTGTGAGGACCAAACCATCCTTTAGGACTGAAGATGTACTTCTGCTCCTCGATCAACTCCTTCTCGCATCCTGGTCTTAACTCCTCTCCCCATTCTTTAAGACCCAGAAGATGAGTGAGCAAGGATAGAGTGATTGTTACCTCAATCCTGTTGATAGTAGTCAACAAATAATCCTCGTTTCCCACCTTGAGGTTGTTGTAGAACCGCTTCACAACTTCAGGATAAGTCTCCTCCTGAGAAAAAATCCAGTTCTGGATTTGATGGTTGTGAGCGGGCGGACGGACCGTGCTAACAATGGTGCTCGATGATTCCCTTAAATGGGTCATTTTTGATGAGGAAGTCATCAGTGAGAGTGGGTTGAGCTTACACTTTAGAAGGCTTGTCCCCATACAGAACTTTGGTGAAAGAGATGGGTTTTGCTTCAGAGATGATGAATTTGGTTGCAGCCATTTGTACTGAGCTTTGAAAAATTAGGTTTAGAGAATTTTTTGCTTTGAGAAAGTCTTTTGGAATCGTAAAGGTGATAGAGGTGAAGTGGAAGGGTTTTTATAAGGGTTTTTGAATGTGAGGACAGTTTGGTAAAAAGATAACGGTTAATGTGAGAACCGTTAAGTGCTTCATATTAAGTGGATGGCTTATATTGCGGGAATAATATAACAAATTAAAAAACCGCCCCATGATAATAGCCATTTTGAAAATTCAAATTTCAATTTCATAATTACTCATTTAAAATTCGTAAATGAGATTAATCAACTGAGTTGAGAATTTTAACAATCATTTAAGGAGTTACTTGATCTTATGATTTCACACTGGGTTACTCATACCAATGTCTCCTCTTAATTTGTTGAATTGATCATTTGTCAGAGGCTTGGTGAAAATGTCGGCCCTTTGCTCACCTGTTGGAACATAAACAAGTTTAACATCCTTCTTTAACATGTGATCCCTTATGAAGTGATGTTTGATATCAACATACTTCATCCTACTACGTTGAACAGGATTCTTGGATAGATCAATGGCATTTTTGTTGTCACAAAGAACTTCAATGCAATCAGTTTTAACTCCATAGTCTTCCAATTATTGCTTGATCCAAAGCACTTGAGCTACACAACTTCCTGCAGCCATGTATTCAGCTTCAGTGGTTGATAGAGCCACTGATGTCTGCTTCTTGCTGTACCAAAATACAATACAATCACTAAGAAAATGACATCCTTCGGTGGTGCTCTTTCTTTCCAACTGATCTCTTCCACAGTCAGCATCAGTGTAACCTTTAAGGACAAAGTTACCATCACATGGATATCACAGACCAATGTGTGTGGTGTTGATTAGATATCTCAGAATTCGTTTGACTACTGACAAATGATGCTCCTTAGGATCTGATTGATATCTAGCATAATAGAAAACTGCATAATGAATATCAGGTCTACTGGTTGTAAGATACAATAGGGATATAATGATTCCTCTATATAGCTTCTAATCTACAGAAACACCCTTTGAGTCCTTGGTCAATATTGATTCAAATGCCATTGGAGTTGATATTGGCTTGCATTGATCCATTCCAAACTTCTTCAGAACATCTTTGGCATACTCAGCTTGACTGATGAAGATCCCTTCTGAACTTTGTTTGATTTGAAGTCCTAGAAAGAAAGTCAGTTCTCCCATCATAGACATCTCAAATTCCTTCTTCATTTGTGAACTAAATTCTCTGCACATTCTTTCATCAGAGGCTCCGAAGAGAATGTCATCAACATAGATTTGGACTAGAAGAAATTTCTTGTTCTGCCTTCTGATAAATAGAGTTGTATCAGTCTTGCCTCTGATGTATCCTTTTGAGATTAGGAAGCTTGTTAGCCTTTCATACCAGGCTTTGGGAGCTTGCTTCAAGCCATATAAAGCTTTCTTTAGTTTGTAAACATATTCAGGATGCTTAGAATCTTCAAATCCTGGAGGTTACTTCACATAGACTTCTTGTGAGATAACTCCATTTAGAAATGCACTTTTTAGATCCATTTGATACAACTTGAAATTTGAGGCAAATGCATATAGAATTCTGATAGCTTCAAGTCTAGCAACTGAAGCAAATGTCTCTTCATAGTCAATCCCTTCTTATTGGTTGTATCCTTGAGCTACTAGTTTGGCTTTGTTTCTAATGACATTTTCATCTTCATCCATCTTGTTTCTGAATACCCATTTTGTTCCAATGATGGATTTTCCTTTTGGAGAAGGAACTAAATCCCAGACATAATTTCTGGTGAATTGATTTAATTCTTCTTGCATAGCAAACATCCAGCCTTCATCATGTTCTGCATCTTCAAACTTCTTAGGTTCAATGATTGACACAAATGCTGGATGATTGGTCATCTTGTTGAGTTGCCCTTTGGTTAGAACTAGATTCTGAGCTCTATCGAGAATGAGTTCTTCAGGGTGATCCTTCTTGGTTCTGACTTTTTTTGGCAGGTTTTTGTGTTGATATGCTGATGATGAAGTTGCTCCAGTATTTCCATTTTGATCTTCTGAGAAGTTTATCTTAGAGGGTTATTCTTTCTCCTGTACATCTTCTGACAGTTTCTCAAAGGGTGGTTCTTGTGAGTTTTTAACTCCATCATCCTTTGATGATTTACTTGTACCTTCATGGTTAGTTTCATCGAAATCAACATGTACAGATTCTTCTAGTGTTGCAGTTCTTTTAACAAAAACTCTATATGCCTTGCTATGTGTTGAGTAACCAAGAAAAATTGCTTCATCGGATTTTGAGTCAAATTTGCCAAGATGATCTTTTAAATTTAAGACAAAACATTTGCATCCAAAAGTTTTGAAATAACCGATTTTAGGTTTTCTTCCTTTCCAAAGTTCATAAGGAATTTTGTTTAAAATGGATCTTATATGTACTCTGTTCAGAGTATAGCAAGCAGTGTTTATGGCTTCAGCCCAAAAATACTTTGGCAAATTGTTATCACTGAGAATGGATCTAGCCATTTCAACAAGGGTTCTGTTTTTCCTTTCAACAACCCCATTTTGTTGAGGTGTGTGAGGAGCATAGAAGTTTTGCTTAATGCCTCTGGCATTACAGAATCCAGTAAATAGCTTATTTTCGAATTCTCTGCCATGATCACTTCTTATTCTAGAGAGTAGAGTGCTTTGCTCAACTTCTATTCTATTACAAAGCTTGGAAAAACCTTCATAGGCTTCATCTTTGCTACTGAGCAAGATTAGCCATGAATACCTGGAATAGTCATCTACTATAACCAAGGTATATTTGTGTCCTCCGAGACTAGTGGGTTGAACAAGACCAAAGAGATCGATATGAATATGTTCAAGGACTCTTTTAGTTGAAAAATCAATTTTTGATTTAAAACTTTTTCTAAACTGTTTTCCAAATTGGCAGGCATTGCACAATTGATCCTTTACAAAATTTAGCTTTGGTAATCCCTCAACTAGTTTTTGTTTGGTTAATTTGGTCAGAAGATTTATGTTGCCATGTCCCAATCTTCTGTACCATAACCATGATTCTTCCTCCTTACATATAAGGCATATATCCTTTTTGTGTTCATTGATTATGACAATCATATAGACATTATTTATTCTGGGAGCAACAAAAATAGTTTTATTTGACTTACAGTCAACGATTGAACAACTATTGGAATCAAATATCACCTTTCTTCCTTGGTCACATAGTTGAGCTACACTTAGCAAGTTGAACTTCAGTCCTTCCACTAGTGAGACCTCATCTATTCTGATTTTTGATCCGATGGAACCTTTTCCAATGATCTTTCCTTTCTTGTTATCTCCAAAGCTCACATTTTCACTTCTTTTCAACTCCAATGAAATGAATGATTTTTCATTTCCTGTCATGTGCCTTGAACATCCACTATCAACATACCATAGTTTTTGATCTTCTGTGGACCTAAGACTTACCTGCGAAAAGAATGGGTTAGAACCTTCGAACCCAATTAATTTTGGGTTTTGATACATTATAAATTAAATCAGGCCAAACATAATCATCATAATATCCATTTTTATGTTTACATGTTGCAGTAGTACGGTTTTTCAAACCACAAAAGTTGCATTGGATCTTCAGCTTCATATGCTCTTTGAAGGTGTTGCTTCTTCTGACTTGTGATGTTGAAGCAATATTTGAGAAGTCAGTTTTTGACATCTTTCCTTATCTTATCCTTTGAGGATATGGTTTCTTCTGATAGGCATTTATCTTCTGGGGGTAGTTGACCTTCTGAGGATTCTTTTTCCTTTGAGGTTGAGCATGCCTCTGAGGGTAAGTCTTAACCTCTGGAGCTTTCAGCTTCTCTTTGGGATGATTTTGGCTTTGCGCTTTTGGAAGAGTGATTTTCCCTGTGACGTGTCCTTTGATTAACAATATTCTTCTGCCGAGTTCAGATGCATTCACTCCAATCTGGATCAGATCCTTCTTGTGTTTTTCAATGTTAGTGCCTTGCTCTATTCCTTGTTGATGGAAAAAGTTCATCGTTTTGATAATTTCTCTGTCATTTTCTGCAGCAATTTGTAAGTCTAACTCGACTTCTTTTATTCTTTCATTTAAGCCTGATTCCATTTTCATTATCTTCTTTCTATCTTTCTTTACCATCTTGTATATCTCTACAAGAACCTGCATGGTTTCATTAGATGTACTTAAATGAGAATTTACCTCATTGTTTTGATCAGTTCTGCTCATCGCTTGATGATGTGATGAATTTGTTTCTTCCATATCTGATTTGATGATAGGTGCATCATCTTTTGCCATGAAGCAAATTTGAGCAGTTTCCTCATCAGAGTTAGATGAGTTATGAGATGCTTCTTCGACTTCGCTGTCGCTCCAGGTAGCGACCATTGCCTTCTTTCCCTTGTCCTTTCTTAGATTTGGACAATTGGATTTGATATGACCCTCTTGATGATATTCGAAACAGGTCAGAGTCTTTGTGCGTTCAATCTTTATCTTGTCGTCAAAGGCTCTGAACTTTCTTCTTGAGAAGTCCTTCCTCTGATGATCTGTCTTCTGAGGAAAACTGTTTTTCCTCTGATGACTTTGTGAAGACTTGTAGTTCTTTTTCATGAATCTCCTGAATTTCCTAGCCAGCATAGCCATCTGTTCATCATTTTCTGATGACTCATCATCACTTGAATTTTCCTTTAGGATGATAGCCTTTTTACTTTCAGCTCTTTCCTTATCCTTTCTTTGGAATCATTGCATTGCAATCTCATGAATTGTTAATGATCCTATGAGTTCATCATACTTATATATTGACAGGTCTTGAGCTTCTTCAATGGCTCTCTTCTTAGCTTGCCACTCTTTGGTGAGACTTCTGAGGATTTTCTTGACTTGTTCATCCTCAAAGAATGATTTGCCTAGTCTTTTTAGTTCGTTGATGATGTTTGCAAATCTGGCGTTCATGATGGAGATAGTTTCTCCTTCCTCCATTTCAAAAAGTTCGTAGTGTCTCATGTGCTGATTGATTTTTGACTCCTTGACCTTGTCAGTCCCTTCATAAGTGACTTCAAGCTTTCTCCAGATTTCTTGTGTGCTTTCACAACCTGAGATCTTGTTGTACTCTGTAGCATCTAACGCACAGTGTAAGAAATTAATTGCAGCAGCATTGCTCTGCAATTTCTTTATATCAGAATCATTATATTGATCCTCAGATTTCTCAGAGGATACTCCCCCTACAGTCACAGTAGGCTTGTACGACCCATTGACGATGGCTAACCATGCATACATGTCCTGTGATTGAATGTAATTTTTCAATCTGTTCTTCCAAAATGTGTAATTCTGTCCAAAGAACAGAGGGAGTCTCGACACAGATAGACCTTCTAGCAAGATCTGTGTAGATTGGTTTCCTGGCAAATATTTGATGTTATTTTCACTCATAGTTCAGATCTTTTCTCTAGAACGTTGGTTCTTGATTTAAGATACATGCTCTAATACCACTTGTTGGTCCTTTTAACAAGTTAAATTTTCCAAATGGGGGGTGAATGATAATTTAAAACAAATAAAAGGATTTTATAACAGTTTTACCAGAAACACAAATATTTTCTCAGAAGATAGTTTCGGAGGCTTTGAAGATTTAAACTTCAGAGGCTAGCTTCTAACAAAGATAAATTCGCTGAAATATAAATAGAGTTCAGAGATATCAAACAGCGATATTTATACTGGTTCAACCTCTGCCTAATCCAGTCCTTGGAGACTCTGTCCAAGCTTTAATCCACTAGTGATTCTTCTTTGGGTGAAGAATAAACCGCTACAATTCTGCTGTTATGGATCAAAGTACCATCTTCTATCCTCAGCAAGAGCTTTACCAATACAAGAGTACCGTCCTACTTGTATCTAGGCTCTGAGCTATTCAAATACAATGAGTACCGTCCTACACTGTATTTAAGCTCCCACACACTAACTTAACCAACGGCTAGTGTGTTTACAATGGATTGAATGAAAGAAAAGTTCAAGCTTCTGAACAATGTTTCAGTGTAAACTTGTTACAAACAAATATGAATGAATGTTTGCTTCTGATTTCGAAGTAAATTGAATACAAGAGAATAAGAGTTGTTCTTGCTTGAATGTGATAGCTTCGATAAATAACTTCTGTCCTTCAGAATTCCTTTTATACCTTTGTATTTTCTTCCCGTTGAGCATAGTCGTTAAGCTTGGATTATTCGAAATTAAATCCGTTAAAGGTATTTGAATTTCAGTTAAAACAATACTTAAGTGGCGGAGAATTCTTTAATAGTTTTCCTGTTTCTTGAGCATGGGGGAAGCGCACTCAAGGTATGGAGCGCGCGCAGACTTTATGGAAGTTGGCAGCTAGTGGACCCCGCATACTTTGTTGTCTGCCACTAAGTAGCTTCTGATTTGGGTTTGAATATTCTTGTCCTTATTATATTGGAGGTTGAATAATTTTGTTATCAGAATCTACTAGGATACCACGTAGTTGATTCTGAAGGTAGGTTCAATAGAAATGTTCGGAAGCTCTGATTCTTGAATGATGCTGAGACTTCTTCGTAGGCTCTGGCTTCTGAAGAATCTTCGCAGTCTCTGAAATATGTTCTTGTAATAAGGATCAACACTTTATCTTCCGATGGATTTGTCTATCTTCTGATGACTTGAATTGTCTTCTAAATCCAACAACATATAACAAAAATAAAATAAAATTGCAACATTGGTTTTAAAAAGATCACATTTTTACCTTTAAAAATCCAAAATGCAATTGAATTAAGTATTAAATCAAGTAAACAATGATGCATTATAGCTCACTATTCTTGGAAAGAAAACTTGTCAAGTATAATTTAGTTGAATTAATATATATATACATAAAATATCTCCTTGATATGTAAATCATGATATTTTGTACATACCATAATTTTCTATAAAATGGTCAGGAAATCATCATATAGTTTGTGTATACATATTTATATTCGTTGAGCTAACCATAAGGATCATTTCTAATGTTAGGGAAATAAGGAACTAAATTTGGTACTGTAATTTATAACTGTGTAAAGTAAAATTTAAAATACATGCACTACAAGAAAAATAGGGTTTTGCAACGGAATCTGCAATAGATTTTCCGTTGCAAAACACCTTTTGCAACGGAATTGCAACGGAACTCATTCCGTTGCAATATGCGTCCTTGCAGATTGATCTGCAAGTGTTATCTTTTTCGTTGCAAATTTGCAAGGAAAATAAATTCCCTTGCAAATTCCGTTGCAGATATGCAAATACCAAACGCTTAGCAATTTTGCAAGTGAAAATCACTTGCAAATTCCGTTGCAAATTCGTAAGTGAAACACAAATCCCTTTTCAAGTGCATCATCCCTTGCAATTTCCTTTGTAAATTGCTACACCAAAATTACTATTTGGATTGAAGGGAGCTAC
>CAOJBI010756194.1:0-20801 GCA_948277035.1 Euphorbia corollata
AAATATATAAATAAAAGCACTAACATGTAACATTGACCATCGAGGTCAGAAAATGATTAAGGTAGGACTTCAAGTACAAATTTGATCCATAATTTACTTCATTGCATGAAATGGGATGATGCACTGTCCATATGTTTGCAAATGACTAGTGTTTAAAAGTTAAAACTAAAACTACTATGAGAATTCAACTTCGACAAGGAAACCTAGATATTCACAACTCTATCAGCAATTTTTGTATCAAGTGCAGGAAAAATCAAGCACAATGTGGTTTACCTGATACATCACTCGTTTCAGAATGAATTACAGTAGCATCCTTATATCCAACACATCAGCTCTTTTGAGTTTTCTACTGTGACACCGGACACATGCATTTGCAAGAATTTAACTATTTCTAATGATGAACATGAAAGCACGACACAACTTAAAACCCGTTTATCATGGTAGATATCAACTTTAAATACTCACAGCAGTATACTGGACCAAATTCATCAACTGGCGCATCATTGTCTCTGCTTCTTCTTTCAATTGCTTTTCAGGAGTAAGTTCTGAACCCAACCTAATCAGTAGAAAATTACAAGAAGATATCAAAGAAGAAAACTTGAGACATTTTTTTATGAATATTTTGAAGAATAAAATACAGTATAAATATGCCAAGGTAACTACTTTTCGAAGTAATGGTCCAAATTATGCCACTGAGGGTCTTTGCAATCAGTAATTACCCAGGTGATTTTAACAAACATTACAAGATCAGATACAAGACCCCACAAATTCTTTGCTGATTCATGCAACAGGTTGGAAGATGATAAGCTTCATCACAGAACAATATGCAATTGACAATCAATTAATTGTTGATAGAGAAGAGGATAGGAAGTGTAGAAATCGTAACCTATAATATTATATCAGGCTTAAAAGTTAAAATCCTCCAGGAATTTATGAGCACTGGATTAGGATTACCTGCCGTCCAAGTGAAGGAATCTCTAATAGAATTGTCTTTACAGCTTGAGTATCTAAAAGCATCTGAAAAATACAACAAGCTCTTTGTCAGTGAGTTATATCAAAGAATAATTTTCAAGGGAAAATGCATGCAAAGCCGTTCTGTTTCAGTTATATACATGTGCAACTTTTGTCAATGAAAAAACCAAAATTAAATAATTACTTTACAACATGAAAGACTTGTAAACATGATACAATGAATTCAATGCTTGAGGAAGACATTAACAAAGCCTTGGGTATTCCGAGGAACAGTAGTTTTGTATCACTATAATTTGACATCTAAAAACAATTACCCAAATATAAAATGAAAGAAATTTCAGGCTTGATCATATTGATCATTCAATTGTTCAGAAGTCTAGAAACGTAAGGGTCTCTATAATTTTCAAAAGAAAAATTGCATTTACTGTGAAACTTTTTACACGCATAGTGTTAAATCTGTACAAGGAAAATCTCATGAATCAATGACTCACGAGTACCTCAGTATCAAAATCAATGACATCAGAAAAGAAGAATTAAAGGGAATTCTATAATCCTTATCCAGCTATACTTGGACAAGTCATATAATGTACCAATCCACTTTCACTATTATATTTTTATGGAATTAGATCAAGTAAATAATGCAAGTTACTGCACCTGTTGGGCTCCAGTTTCTGATATTTGTTTGCATTTGAAAATGTTAGCATAGAATCATGGACCAAGAGGCGATGCCAACTGCAAAAAATAATTACAATGAGGTGAAATGCTCTGAAAGGAATCAAACCAGTTTAGTTCGAAGTCCATGTTTTCATATGAGAAAAAAATTACAAAAAGTGTCATGATCCACAAATTAAGATATGATTAACAAGAAATTTAATTCTGCTTTAATGGCTTAGATCAACATATAGGAACAAAACCATAGACATTACATGTTAAATCAAAAAATTCAAAGGACATCTATTGTTGCACTGCCAAAGAGAAAATATATTGCCCAGTAACTAGTTCAGTAACATTTTAGAACTGGCAACTTTTGCAAGTCAAGAACCACTTTCCCTCTCCATTGTGTAAGAGTGTAGTTATAATCACCTTGTCCAAAAAGTATTGGAAGTGAATTGGTGATAGAAGGCTCCCAAGTACAGGAATGCTACTTGTAAGAATCATATTTATACTGTTCACATACCTGCAAAAAGATGGCTAGAATTACTTTAAGAAAATTTCATTGTGCCCATCCATTACTAGAGTCATATAAAAAGATATCTTACGATGACTGGTCACCAACACTTTCGAGTGTACTCCATGTAACACGTGTCATTGCAGCCATTTCAGCATCAAACTTAGTTTCCAAGCCATGCACTAGGGTCATTAGTGCTTCTGTAATTAGCCCCGAGAATTCCTCCTGTGAAATAGCATGCCTTCTAAAGTTATACCAGCAGATTTCAAAAGACATTATTCTATAGGTAAAAGAGAAGTACCTCAACAGCTGACATATCCACTGCTTCTGCTAGTGGAGGATCAATGATTTTGGATACACTTTCAGCCAGTTCTCCTGACTGTCAAAAAAAAAAAAAAAAACCAGCTATTCATCCAATGTAACCCTAACTAAAGATAATGAAATTCATTGCTCAACTGCTCACTTAAGATCCCTTAGTCAATGATGTAAAATACGTTGTTCATTATGCACATAAAATGGCATGACTAGATACAAAAAATTGTAACAAATCTAAGAATCTGAAACAATGAATTCAGATGCAAATATCACATAAGAGGGATCTGAAGTTATTTAGTACTTAACCTTTTTTCCTTTCCTCAACCATTTTAAGATCATATAAGAAAACATGAAACTTCAAATTGCAGACATAACAAAAACTTCACATTTTCTTCCACAATTCACATTAGATGTAAATTGTAAAACTACAATCTTCAAAAAATTACGGCAATTTGAAAAGAATTTGAGAAACAAATACAGAGAAATATCATAACTATGGAAACAAACTAACCGTCTTAAGGCAGTACTCAGCAGAGTTGACAATATAGCAAATCACCCTTTCATCTCTATCAGACATCTGCTTGAAATTGTTCACTGATTAGTGCATAGTTAGCAATCAGCCTAAAATTTATCAGTTTTTCTTTTTTTTTTTTTAAAAAAAAAAAGAAGAAGAGAGAAGGTAGTTTCAAAGAAACATTTCTGTACCTTTATTTGACCATCCATGCCTGTGGCAGCTGCGACGATCCCGATACCTCCCTTGGGTAATCTTGCCTTCAGCTTCACCACATATGCTTTGAGAATTCTCTCAAATACCTGAGGATATAATGCAACTCTGAACTTAATATGCATATCTGTTCCACTGAGGACAGAAACTCTATATAATTCTACTTTAAACATGTGGCAACTACATCCAAAATAAAAACAACTATTACAAACTAATGCTTAAATAATTACTCATCTGCCTCCAACTGCCACTAGTTCTGCAGCTCAATTTGATAGATGAAAGTTAAAAATGACATGTATCTATGGAGTAAGAATAAAATCCTTTAAAGATCCTTATAGCTGAAAATGGAAGTTAAAATGCACCCAACATCCAATTATACATTCTATTTCAAAAAACAACAGAAACTTGTATCACTAACCCGTCTTACAACAAATCAGGACTTTCAAGCTATTTCAAATAGTTCGTAAAAAGGAGGCATCATAATGACATCCAATCGTAAATAAGTACAAAAATATGATCAATAGAAGGTACCTTAAACAAATTTAGCAACGTCTGGCTTTTTGTAAGGGCACTGCACCTCTTCAAGCTTCTCTTGATTATAAGAAACAGCTAGATAACACAACAATGGATAGTGCCATTAGAGCAAGTGTATTACAGTGATTATATTATGACATAAGGAGCCAAATGTAAGTTATATGGTATAATTCTCATATAGTAGTGCCCAAGGGCGCAGCTTTAAGATTCAAGACGAATATGCACACCTAAACCAAAAAAGGGAGAGCAACAGATAGGAAAAGAAGGTATCTTAACTAGACAAGGGATTAGTTCCAATTGATTGGTTTACACATATCATAGTCCATTTCACTCAGATAAAGCTAAAAAGATGGGAAAGCATTATAAGGTAGGAATATATTTGAAACACCCTTCTCAAGTGCCTATAATGAAGATGGATTGTCCTCTTAGTTTCATATTGTTTGCAGTGCTGTAAAAAGCGCTAGGCACCCTCGAGGCGCTACAGTTTCTAATTGCCTAAGGCGCCGCCAAAAGCGCTCGCCTGAGCAAAGCAAGGTGCTACATGATAAAATTTAAGAAGAAGAAATATAAATGAGTATTTAAACTATATTAGTATGTTATATTTCAATTTTTTCATTAATAATATTCTTTTATATAATAAGACATAAGAATAAATAACTACATAATAATCCATAGTAACACAAATAATTTTAATTTTAAATACATATAAATAAATAACCATACAAAAATTATTTTAACTGACTAATAAAAATAATGAAAACAGATATTTAAAAGAATATTATTTCAAAGTTCATAAATAAAAGTAAAGTTTTTATAATTAATTAAAATTAAATTTGAATTTATCACTAAATAATGAATATATAATATTTAAAAAGTAAAAATTAAAACATTTTACATGTTGTATCTTATTTCTAATTGGAAAATATCATGAGAGTGGGTAGGGAAGGACTTCTTCAGTTCATTTAATTTCCATGTGATTTTAAGAGAGAATAAGAAGATGTGGGGCCACTAAATTTCTACTACAGCTGTCAATTAGTGTTGGTTCCAAGTTCCAAACACTATCTATTTGATTATGTGTATTTAATAATATTAAAAAATAAAAAGTAGGAATTTGTTTTGTCTTATAGTCTTCTTCAACCCCCAAACTTTTCTTCTAACGCCAATTTTTCTAGCAGGCTGCCCTTTTTCTCAAATTAATTGAACTGAAACCTCCTAATTCCCATTTTTACTAGAGGAACCTGAGTCGTTCGCCTAGGTGGTGCCTCCTTGAAGGTGTGGCGACTCGACACCGGCAAGTCGATCTGGCTCCGCGCGGCCTCGATTGAGCTCCTAGTTTTGTTACTTAATGACTTTTAATAACACTGATTGTTTGAAAGTGACCACTGACAAATAAAATATACCACTATTGTAAATCAAACAAAAGTTCACCAGAAAACATCATCTAGAAGTATATAAAAATGCCTAAAACGCATTTTATACATGCAATGAGGGAGAAACTATATGGGAATGGAAACAATGGTACACCAATAGTAAACTCCGCCTAAAAGACATTTTATGCATGCAATGAGGCAGAGAGAAACCATATGGGAATGGCAGAAATGGTTCACCAATGGGTAACTCTGGGTGAGGAAGATGATAAACATGGTACCAGTTTCTTACCTGCATACTACTAGATAAAACGTTATTTTGGCTTCCCTCCTCAATATCCCATGTTTCTTCCTACAAAAAAGAGAACACATTTTATAGAACGAGGCAAAACAATACAATGCACAAGTTGATTAATGATAAGACACATACTACCTGAACTAGTTTATCAAGATGCTCCATCAGTGTCTTCTGTTCTAGTTCCACATATATCGTCAGATGAGGCTCAAAGCAAGATGAAATTATCCCGTGGAAGTTGAACTGCAGTCAATGAATATGAATTTTTCATAAGAAATATAAGGTTTAGGCATCTATAGAAGCCTGAAGCAAGCTATACCCCTTCAAATTCAAGTGAAAACAGAAGGCCACAAGAACACTCTTTTGTTGAAAGTAAAAATCATTTCAGGTCTCACTCTTACACCTGTGATTTAAGCATAAATAAAAAGGATCCTCCTATCATCAATAGGAACTCAAAAAAGTCAATGACCTAGTTTTCAGACCTATAGCAAGAGTTGGAAATAAATTCCTATTTCCAATTGAATCACACGGTTTACCATATAAAGCCATTACTTCCAAGAAGAAAACATAAATACGTGGGAATGATAAATAGTACAGCTACATGGCAAATTAAGCACTTCATATGCAATAAAACTATCAACAAAGGATCTACCCCAGCTCCTGGAACTGATAAACTTCCATCCTTCTCCTGCAAGTACACAAAAGTGGTAACATCAAACATTAAAAAGAAGAAACTTGTGCAGTTTGTACTTCTATCAAAAAAAAAAATGAAATGCTTACGTCAGCTCCATTTCCTTGATTAGCAGCAAGCTTTTTTTCATACTTCTTTCGGATATCTGATACATTTTGACTATTAGTGTCCCTACCAATTTCTTCAATCTCATTACCCATCTCTCTACCACTAGATCCTCCTCCAAATTTTTCTGCTAATTCATCCTCAAATTCTATAGTACGTTGCAGTGCCTGCAGAACATGGTAAAACATATACAGAGGAATTACTAAAATGAGACACCAACCTTAAAATTCAATGGCATGGTTAGACAAAAAAAGCAATCCATGATTGATTACCAAAGGAACAATAGATAATACCATATAACACAAAGGATTCCCTTAGCTACTCCCCTACTCCAATATTATGAGTATGAAAGCAAATTCAAACAAGTAAATATGGCCAGCAATTACTCAAATATCATGAAAGATGAGTACCACTTTAAAGGAATCTTGTCTGTCAAAACATACAATAGAATGTCATACTAGGGACAAAACCCTGGTGACGTTGACACTCAATCAAATTTATTGACTAACACATAGTACAACTACTGTCAGGGTAAGAATACGACACTTATAACTTCTACAGCATTGTGCATGGCCAGAAAGGGCTCTCCTAATACATTGATCTCGTACTAAATATAGTAGTCGAAGGCACAAGGGCTTTGGCTGTCGCCTAGACACAAGGCGCAAGAAAGTGCTCGACTGGAAAAAAGAACGCAACAATATAAACTGGAAATTCATGATAAAGAATAAGAAGAAAAATAATGAGGTTGGATATCCAATTGTGGTGATAAACTGGAAGTTCATGAGATTCAAGTGATGGTGCTATAGAGATGTTACCTTCAATGCTTCCCAATAACCAGCCGTAAATACACAAGTAAAATTCCTAATCTAAAAATGGAAGGATTTTGATCAAAGAATTGGAAACTGAAATGAATTTGGAGGAATTGAAATCATATAAAGGAATACACTTAAAGTAAAAAATTTGTCGTATTCTTATTGGTTCAACTTTTCCAATTCTTGCATGTTTGCCACATCATCGAAAGTGTATTTAACTCTCTAGAAAGAGAGTGGGCAAGTCCATTTGAGGGGCTAAGTAACTCACTTTTGCCAACTTTGGGGTGCGAAGTGTTACACTTGAACTTTGGGGCGAACTATGTATTAGGCCTACATTTTTAAATAATCTTATAAAACATAATTTATCGTTTATTATTTTCTTAGGGTCAAATGTAATATTTTAGTTGTATTTCCCTTTAGAGAAAGTATATTGAGAAAAAGGGAAAAAGAAATGCCTAAAATCATATTGGGCTTGGACCTAATATTCGAAGCTCACTCAGCCACCAAACCGTAAAACCCTAGAGATAAAAACTCCTTACGTCCTCCTTAATTGTATACAAGCAAGCATACTTCAACAAAGTAAACCTGTGGCCATGGGTTCAAATTTGATGGTTTCTTAATGAGTTATATCATTTTTTCCTTCTTCTGCCTTCATCCACAGATCCACTCTATGTTTCCTTCCTCGATATAGAATTAGGGTACTTTTCTCCAAGGTGCACTGCCTCCATTGCCCTGACCAGGAGAGCGCATGAGCTACATTTCATGGTAGGACGTGACTTGCATTCCACCCACCCAGGCAAGCCACGTACGCCTCATCGCGCTATGGCTCACCTTTAGCTACAAATTTTTTTTGGTAATATTTACAAGTGCCTCTTGTTCGGGCTTAGTCACAGTTAAGGCTCTCACCCCTTCCAACAAATGTATTTAATGGAATCCGAAATCAGTTCTCCTCCAACTTACTCAGCCTGCGTTGCCAACTAAGATACACCTTTAGCTACAATGTGATGTAGATATAACATAACACTTTTTGTGCAAAAGTAAGACCCTAGTGTGACTGAAATCGACATTCCTGGATGCAAATTTTGACTCTTCAAGTTGTAATATATTCCAAGATATAGAAAAAGCATGATAAGATGGATGGGATGACACTGTTGATTACATCCACATAGTTCGTGTTGTTCAATAAAGAAGCAATGCTAACAAGATCAATTTTCCAACAAATATTATCAAACAAGATAGACAATGATCATACTATAGAAAGCATAACACCACGTGAAACTGCCATAACGCAAACTTGAAATAAAGAACTATAAGCTAAGCATTTTTCAAAAGCTAAGCGATTATGAAGATGCTCTATCAACTCATTGCAATACGTATTTAAAAAAAAATCAAAACTACACTTGATTTCAAGAAATCATTACCCATGCAAATGAACTTTGGAAAATTAAGAAGACATATATAGTGAGAATCAATCCTAGGTCATCCAATTGCTTCTATAAGGATTTTGTTCATCGAGTTTATTATCATTTTCTGTCTAATAAATATGGATGAGTAAGTAAGAGACAAAAATTGGTGATGGTTGGACCAGTTGTACTCCATAATTTAGGTTACAGGAAGAGCAAATTGCATAAAATGCCCACAAGTTAAGTACTCTCAATATATAATCTGCAACCTAATTACCGTAAAATCAAAGATCAGAAGAAAAACAGTAACCAAGATAAAATTGCACATAGCTGAATGACTTCAAAAACTCTTTTACTACTAAATTGAAAGTATTTATGTTGAACTGGAAAGGAAATTTGTAGGACAAATAAATAACAAATATAAAGGGATACACTGTCTTACCAACAAGAGTGTTCCAACATCTGGCTTTTCTTTGAGATTATCAAGTATTACCTCTAGCTGTTTTCTGAAAATCAAATCATGAGAGATATTTTTACATATATAATATATGATTCAGTCCTAATAAATTAAACATTGATACAAAATGCACATTGCATTCTGTAACAGTGTTTAATGCGTTCATAACATTTATACATTTACTGTCCCTATGGGCCTATTTAAGTAGGTAAAATAGACGTAATTTAGGTTGAACCTAGGAATAAATCCAACAGTCTCAATGGAATGTGTAATCATGAAGCAACTCTTGTACTTGGAAAAAATTTTGATACAAATTTTTGTGTGCATTTTTAGCATGTTGCATCACATACAATAAAGTGAAATAAATCCAACAGTGTCATGGAATGTGTAATCATGAAGCAACTCTGGTACTTGGCAAAAATTTTGATACAAATTTTCATGTGCATTTTTAGTATGTTGCATCACATACAATAAACTGAAGTAAATTCTACTAATTTCCCTATGCAAATTAGGAGGGCAAAACCTTAAAAGAGTATGATTTACAAACAAATCAGCTTCCACTTCTTCCAAAAACTCTAGCAAAAATGCAACTTGTTTTAAACAATGCCATAATAGACCATAGTAGTCAAAGGCGCGCCTAGGCTCTCGGGCGAGCCCTTGCGCCTTTAGGGGTTTTAGGCTTAACTTTGTGCCTTTAGCGCCTCAAGGCGCACCTAGGCGGCCAAAAGGCTCAAGGCGCGGCCTTGCGCCTTGAGTGCGCCTCAGCGCCTTGACTACTATGTAATAGACATTATTATATTTAATACAACATAGCCAGAACTTTCAACACAGATCATATATATTATGTTACTTGCTTTTTTAATTTCTGTCGTATAAAATAGAAAAGTTAACCAAAAATCATGTAAGAATCTCATATCAGATAATACTGAAGGAATGGAAATGATTAATATTTAATTTGGCAGGTTATCTCATGTAGACAACTTAGCCAATTCTAGAAAAAAATTTGCATGTTTGATGTGCATACTCAAACCATCTTATTTCATCTAGTGAGGGTCATGCTGCATCTCATTCCAATATTTCTATCCATCCCTAACCATTAACATATGAATTTTGGTTAGGGACACTCTTTCAAAAACCTTGTATGCTTTTAGATGCTTGTAAGTCATACACATTGATTTCCCAAAAACTTACATCTGGATTCACTTGTTATGGGATATTACCTTCCATTGAAAAGAATATGTCATCACTTATTCTTGAAACTTTAATATCAATAAATACTGAAAAATCTTTGAATTAACCTATAGGCAAACTAAGCAACTGTCAAAAACTATTTGATATTTAGCATTATAGAAGCAGAAATCATACCTTGTTTTCTTACAGAATTGGATGCAAAGAAGATAAGGTACATGCCAGGAAGGAGGAAAAATCTTCCATATCTCCTCATTAGTTCTTATTCGCCTCTTTATCCATGCATATCTACGTTCCGTTTTGTCCAGCTTAGCCAGCTCTATTACATATAAGATACTGATATTTCAAGAAGAAGTTCGCATATTCAAACTCTACCAACTAAAAATAAATGGAAAAATAAATATAGCAAATGTGACAAACCTGCTCCTTCAAAGATTTGTTCATATGAAGTAAGTTCTCTGCTGCAAAAATTATTCACCAACTCTTCCCTTACAGATGGTTCCAACGCATCAACAACCAAGCACGCATCAGTTAAGTGCTGCAGTAAATTAGTTTCTTCTGTTTCTTTTCCAGTACCTAAGCTGTTAAAAAATTTGTGCAGAAGAAAAGGAAACAACAAAATTTCAGTCCTATCACTTATTTACAAGAAAATCTGTTGAAAAGGTAAATATCTTCGAAGCATCATCATCAGACACATGGCACCCAAAAAACTAACAGACAATAGAGAGAATTTGCTACCTTTTTCCTTGTATATTGTTTTTCTTGAAAACTAAAGCAAAATGGCTTGACTTTCTAAAATCTTCCAGAACCAACATACACATTAGTCGAACAATAATAAATTATTTCAAAAAAAGATCCTAAGACCAATTTTACTTCTTGCAAGACCCAATTTGAATTAACTGTTTCTGAGACTTCTGCATCATTATCATGGATGAAGGTGAAACATGGTTAGAAAAAAGAGATGGAAGGCAGCTATAATGGTTAAAAAAATTACTTTGGTCAAAAAAAAAAAAAATCCAACCACCTAACAATGTAGATATAACATTCCAGATGCCAGTGTTGCAAAGGCGCGCCTTAGGTACCAAGCCCATGGGGCGCCAGCTATGGCGCCCTACAGCTTGTTAGGCGGTGAAGTTTACAAAGGCGCGCACCTTGCGCGCCTAAGGCGCATAGGGCGTAGATAAATGTATTTTTCAATTTTTTTTTTAAATTAAGTTAACAGTGATTGACACCTCTTAAACAAAATAAACAAAACAGTAACTCCTAATTCGGATGGACACATCAGAAAATCGCAATTTTTCATTATTGATGTTATTTGGAAATAAAAAATTCCCGAGCTAACCTGATAGCTCGACCCCAACCCGGGGCACTGCCCCCGGACCCTGCTACTGGGGGCGCTTCCCCCGAACCCCTGACATCCTACTGACGTGATATAACTCAAACAAGCATACACTCCGCACTATCCGACTTGTTCGATAAGATATCACGACCGCATTGGTTAACTAGTTAATCTAATTACACTAAACATACTAACATCTTATATTTTGTCTTTTATTTTACGTTTGAAAATCTGGCCATTAACGATCAATCCCTACTAGTTCGAACAATTGGATGCCTCCACTTTATGCCTCCAAAGTCTACAGATCAGTCACCAATCAGTTTTTAATAAGGTATGCTTGATGATGATGACGAAGATGAAGCTGAACAAGGTCATGTGGTGGAGGAGGAGGAATATGTTGATGCAAGTTTGAGAGTGATTCTAATGAAGATAAGGAAACATGTTGATGATCTTGATAATGTTGATGATTGATAATTTATGTTTTAGGTTGATAGGAATTAGGTTTTATCATTATAAACTCTGAATTCTTGAATTTCCTTTAAGTGAAGGAAGAAACATTTTATTTTAAATTTTTTTAGTTCATGCGCCTTGAGTGCGCCTTCGCCTTGCACCTAGGCTACAGGACCCCTGTCATCCCCCTGTCGTCTAGGGTGCGCCTAGTGCCTTGACTACTATGCCAGATGCTAATAATCTAATCAACAAATCAGAGTCAATTATCATGGAATGTAAGCCATTCAAACGATCAATATTTGCTTAACCTGCACCCAAAGCCAGAACTTCTCTCCCAAATCAATAAACCATCATTAACACACATATATTCTACTACAAATTTGTTGAGAGAAAAGAAAGAAGTCGCCATATTATAATCATACGAAAACAAAGAATCTATACCAAGAATAAGCACAAACTTTGTTCATCATGGAAAGAAAGCAATTATTACCAATAAACAAATAAAGGATATACCTTGAGAAATCAGAGAATACGTGAGACTTGAGTATTTGTTTGATGTTCTTAAACTTCTCTCTCAGCTCCGTGATCTTTGGTATATCTCTATAGGCCTCAAAATGACTACATAATTGATTGACTGCCTGGAATAAAACACGAAGTGGAATTATCAAAATGTCATATTACTCCTACAACAGTGTAGAAACTTTATTAGAAAATGCATGAAGCCTACGCATAAGAGAGGAAAAATAAAAAAAAAGCCATTTGGAAGATCCTTTATTCTATAATTAGCGACTCCCGCTGGAAGCCTGGAAGGGAAGATCAACCAGAAATATAAGAATGCATATCAAGCATAATCATAAAGCGATCCTACAAAAATGTAGAAGATATCTTTTTTCAGTAAAATGAATTAAGCACACTTATTACAGGGGAAAAATAAAACATAATCCATTTGGAAGATCCTACATTCTATGAAAATGGCAATATTCATACTTCTGCTCTTCCTGATAAATGAAAGATGATTCATCATAAAGAAAATCTAGGTAAATTCATTGATGATGAGACAAATTTTAATCAATAAGGACTACAAGGTCAGTTTTAAAGTAAAATGTGAAAAGGTAATCCCCTCTAACATTATAAATCACATATACCAAATCAAAAATATATACAAACCTCTAGTCTCCTCAAATCAATAACTAAATGTATAAATGAGACTAGACTGAACACATGTTAGTATGCCACTAGAAGAGAAAAAAATTATTAAACACATTCATTTAATAGTCCACGAACTAATTACATTATACACTATATTATCAGATATCCAGATCAACTAACACTGAACTGTCAGAGAAAACTAGGCGACTCTAGAATATCATTTTACAACAAAATGAACGTAAAGAGAGTAAACTAGCAATTTTTCTGTCTATAAGCTCTTAAACAACCAAATGTCAATGGACAACAGAAGATCTAAAAGGCAACCAGAGCATGGATACAATTATCTTTTAAGCTCAAACTGAATGCTCAAATAAAAAAATTTGTCTAAGCCACACATTTGTTGAATACAATATCCAAAGAAGATTTAAATCAAGCAACAATCTTAAAAAAGAAATACGAGTAATTCAATGAAGTACCTCCAATTGAGCAGCTGCTTCCTTATATTGTCTTTTAGAAGCCATCAACTGAAGCTGCTCTACAGCAGAGACTGCCACAGTACAAAATTGACATGTTGTGAAAATTGATACATTGAAATATGAAATACCCAATAAGAGACAATAAAATCATAGCATGAGATTCTAGGGTTGACTAATATTAGTAAGCACAAAATAGATGATCTAGTGATCAGGATGCATTTCAAACACTAATAACAGAACTTCAATGAATAAATATAAGAAAATATAAAATGCACATTACCCAATGGAAGCCCTAATATAGATGTACACATGAGAGAACACAGAGGAAACTGAAGCAATTACACATTAGGATACGGACAAAATTTACCAATGGTTGTTCTTTCCACAATACAAAATAACTTTATACAACATTTGGCAAGTTGAACTCAAACATGAAATAGAGAAATTGTGATTTCTACATTACTTTTATCGGTGGCTGAATCAGTAAAGAAGCTGGTGAATCTAACAAGTCACTGTTTTGGTTTGTAAATGTGAACATCAATAATCTTGCAGTTATGATAGGTATAAGGAGGGTCAACAGACTATCTGCTTCTTATAAGGTGAGTTAATAGGGGAAAGAAGTTTAGATTCCTCAAAAATGGTTAGTGCTTGCTTGCTATGTGGTTTTTATTTTTCTCACTCTGAGCTGTAGAATATCAAGGTTAGAAAGTGGAAGTCAAGTTGGAAAAAGATAGGGAAATTCTGCCAAACTAAATAGGTTGCATGGAATAAATCAGTGCATAAACAGATAAATAGGATGAAGTTTTGAGTAAATAGTATCCCTTGTAAACATGAAAACAGGGCAGTTTAATGCGGTCTTCAACTTTCATTATTCAACATCAGCAAAAAAAGGAAAAAAATGCCAGAATGCAACTTGTTATTATGGTCAGTAGAAGACTAGCATTGAACCGCCAGTACTAGATTGATTTAGACAGTTTATTTACATACTCCAAGAAGTATGCATAGACTAGTAGTTGATAAAATTATTTTCATTTGTACGAATTCTACGAAGCTTCACAATAACTTCCTCAAAAGTCATCAATGTTTCCAAGAGGAATATGTTTGCCAAGTAAAACACACATCTCCCTTACATTTATAACCAGTTGCGTAAAGTATCACAGAAACAGAATCCCAGCATGAAGATCAAGAAACTCCAATAAAATGGCAATAGAGTTATGGATCTTCACTCAATTTGTAAAAAGAACGGAAGTGTTATACAATTGACATGCATGACAAATAACCAATTAATGTCGAGGCCCTGTTTGTTTTCCACATAGAATGGTACTACATGTTAACATTATTTATTGAATATTTTCAAAAGAAAATCAGGTTGCTACAAATAAGTGAAAGCCTAAAATATGCTTTCAGCTTTTCATCAACGCATAATTCACATATAAATTTTCGTATAGCGAAACCGAAGGTCCGAAACAAAAGTGAACTTAGGCTTTTGGTAAGCCGATGTTACTAGTTTACATTTTACCAAATTTTACATCCCAGATAGAAAGAAATCATCTCAATCCACTATCATATCTTCATTCCAGTTTGGAAATCTCAACTATAAAGATTAATGTCCAGCTATGTATAATTAAGTAAAAAGGCACAAAAGAATCCAAGCAATACACAAAGCAACTAACCCAGCATGGTCAGACGATGAAGAGCTGTAATAGTAGTGGTTATGTGCTTCTTTGCAAAGTCCAACTTTTTTATGTCCCGGCATATTTCCTGAACCATTGTCTCACTCTGCTCAGCTTTGGTTTTTATTTCTCGTATCTTGTACATGAGTTCCTGCTTTCCAAAAAAAATACGTTCAGCAAGAACAACCCGTAGAAATAATTTTTCATGGGTAGGAACAGCAAGATGAACTATTAAAAGTTCAGGCTGACAAAACAAGATTAAATTTTTCACAGTAGCAAATAGTTAATACACAATAAAAGGAAAAAGAAAAATAATTTCACAAGCTCACCTCTACAGCATGAGTAGCAGCAGCAAGATCTTCTTTAGCCTTGGTTCTGGAATTACTCTGAAGAACAATGTCAACACCATCAAATACTTAATGACAAATGTGAATGCATGTGCATTTACAGGCTCAATAATACAAAGAACAAGCTCTTTCTACTGCCTTAAAATTACTTCCCAGTTGATATGAGATCTTAGGGACATGATTTTTAAATAAGAGAAAATAATCCTGAACAATTAACAGGAAGAGGTTTGAATGAAAATAAGGGTAACAACAAGAATGCTTAACCACAGAACTAGCTTAGTAATTTTGAGGAGTTTCATGTATGCTTCATCTCTTTAGGAACTCTTGTTTACCTAAAATGA
The DNA here is from genome assembly GCA_948277035.1 of Euphorbia corollata. NCBI lineage: Eukaryota > Viridiplantae > Streptophyta > Magnoliopsida > Malpighiales > Euphorbiaceae > Euphorbia > Euphorbia corollata. The sequence goes on from CAOJBI010756194.1 coordinate 15,807, forward strand.
AAAAACAAATGGTAGTAGAAAAGATGTAACCTTTTTTGGTGCTTTTATATAGACAGCTCTATGCAACTTAGATAAGCAAGTGCAGAACATATTATAAACTCAAAGTGTGCCTTTAATATGTTGTTGGATCAGGAGCAAAACTAAGTTTCTTTATGGAATGCACTAAAGAGATGGAAAATGGGTACTGCTTGAAAGACTATATCAATCAACCAAGCCTTAATCCCACAGCTTGAAAAACTAAAAAGAAAAAAACAGTAGACTTCAAAAAACAATCCCAATCCCCATAGAGAAAAAAAATGCCAAATAATTGACCAAGGTATTTACCATAACTTCACAAAAAACTTGCATGTGAACGAAGAGGGCTTAACTTTCTTTTATACAAAGTTCTATCATCTAATAGAAACTTATAAACATTTGAAATTTTCCAGCAAGAAAATGCCAGTAATTGATAGGAACATGTTTCAAGGGAGAAATATGATTGCTATATGACGTATACAATTAAGACTATAATAAAGAAGCTATATTTGTTTCAACATGTCCAAATAGCTCCCTTTTGATAATGAAAAGATGACGTATAACAGCATACTGCGAGGTGATAAAAGTAAGGATTATAACCTGTTGACGAACAGCAGCAAGTATTCCTGCATCAACACGGCGAACCTCACTGTGTATCTTTTGCATAAGTGGCTCAACACCAGATAAAGATGCCTCTGGAGATCACCCATAGTTCAGAGTGTCACAGAATGATTAGCCTTAAAATACTGGAGAGGTGTCTGATGCAGAATAATTTACTAGCAACAAAATGAAAACTATCACATCTCCACCAAAAATCCAAAAACTTTTTCAAGTGCATTCAACAGTTGCACATAATGAGTTCTATTTTTTTATTAGGAACTCCATTTTAGACTTAAGCTTGCCTTGTTGGTTTTACATTTTTTATTTTACTTCTACTACTCTCATAGGCCCCAGCAACAAAAAGCTCAAGGGTAAATAACTATTTTTGTTTAAAAAAAAGTATGAAAGTACTTCTAGAGTTTGAAATTATAAGTTCCTTTCTGGTAGTTAATTCCGTGAAAACATCAATCAAAAGAAGATATTTTAGTTGTGAACTAGGAAGAAAGTTCAAAGAAAACTAATACAGAGAGCGAGATCATAAGAAGATAGCTGCCAAACTAGAAAGAAAGTTTAAACAAGATTAATACAGAGAGTGAGGTCATAGAAGGAGAAAAAATGCCTTTAGGTCTCCAACAGAGTACAACTGATGTTAGTTAATCACTTTAAGGCTTAAGCCCGTAAGAAGGATTTGGTTTCTGTTTCTCCAATCTCGCTTACAAAATTCATTTTGAAGGACTGTATTACAAGATTCATAAGTATGTTTGCTGTTATCTTTCTTTAATCCTTTTTTATGAATATATGCTTTTATCTATATATCAAAGAAATCATATAATGTTTTATAACCGAGGTGCAGATAAGCTGCATGTCAGAAGTAAGAATTGACGACAGTGAAATTGAATTCATTGCAGCAAACACAAACAGATACATGACCGGAATCTCTATTAGACATGGCTGTGTTTGTATTTTGAATCCAACTACACCAGGTACAGAAAGTGTTTGAGATTTTGATAGGACTAAAGAGAAAGAGTTGCAGCTGACAAAGATTGCCTTACATAATAAAGAACTTACTGCAGTCTTCGAACTTCTTACATGCTAACGACATTTTCCTCAATTATCCAAATCATTCAGAAGACATTTTACTAAAAAAACAGCTAACGCAACAAATATTCAACAAAACAAATTGATCTGCTGAATACAGAAAGAAATTGCCAGTGCTACAGATATAGGAGAAAAGGAAAAGACACGAGAAATTATAAAACACATCATCAACTGAAGCTGCAAATGACAGAGTGTGGGAGAGACTAACCTGTTGGGAACATCTGATTAATATAATCCAGAGCGCTGGATTTATCCATTGCAACTAAGAATTGGGATTGTTGCTAGATATATGCTATAACTGAATGATTTTTCGAACTTTCTACAGCCAAGACTTAAAAACGCATCTTCTGTTTCTGATCCATCAATCTTCCAATAATCAACATGAATCCAAGACAATTCACAACTCCTTTTGCGCAAATCAGATCGGACAATTTACAATTTCACAATGAAGGGTGGAAATAGTGATGTTGGCTCGTTTGGTGCGAGGCCTTGAAGGTTCGCAGTGGCAGAACCAGGACTCGAGTTCGGGGGCTCAAATTCAGATGGAAGGAGATCGGCGTAAGCAGACCGGTCGTGGTGGTAGTGGCGGTGGGCTGTGCAGTGAGTGGTAGTGAATTTCGGGTAAAAGAGGAGGTGATTTGAATCTCGAGGAAGGGAAGACGAGAAAATATTGTTTGTGAAGAACATGAAAAAATGTTATATTATTTTGTTTGGGAATTGACAAAACTAACCTTCTGGAACTTACATTGGAGAAAAACTACTCGTAAAAAATTTGGCCAAAAATTGGAACTCCCATTGGAAAAAAAAAAAAAAAAATAGTCCCTAAATTTGGAAAAGGATTCCGTTATTCTTTATGGTTGTATAACTTTCTATCCCTTTGATCTCACGTGGTATGTGATATGTTTCCGTTGATCAAACTAGCGCTTGTTTGACTTAAAATAAAAAAAATAAAAGAATCTAACAATTCTTAAAACTAACGAGACAAATCCATTAAATCCACTGCAACTTCTTTTCCTAAATTTCGTCATCTCTAAGTTTCCTTTCTTCCTTCATCTTTGCTTCGTAATCAGTCAATATGGAGATAGAAATTAAAATCTCAACATGATATTGCAGAGAAATTGCAAAAATCAGAGCTTCATGGAGTGATTTAAACCCAGGTTGAAGGTTTTCGGTTGTAAAAAATATGGGATGAGTTTAATTTTAATTCGTATTACTCTTGTGTAATGGGTTGAGAAATCAATTTTGTTCATTTTGGGTAATTTTTGCTAACGGAAAAAATGCAAGGAAGAGACTATGGCTTCTTTGAATGGTTTGACCCTCTCATTAATGAATAAGGAAAAGAATTGTTTGATAAAGTGTTAAAGAAAATCCGCTATGGTGGATTTTTTTGAATTTAATGGAAGAAAAAAGAAGTCAATGTGGTTTGTTTTAAGGATTATATTGGGCGTGATTTTGGATAGGATGTTTAGAAATTGTGATTCATTTTGGATGAGTTTAGATATTATGATTCTCCAAGTTTATGTAGTTGATGTTGGGTTTGTTAATAACGGAAGAAGTTAGCAAGCATGTTGTTGAAACATTGATGTAAACTGCTGTTGTAATTAATGAAAGTAGTTCAATAATTATTGTTGTTGGTTTGAATCAATTTTCTATTATGTAGTTTTTTTTTGTATATCAACTTGAAAGAAAACTAGTGCAAATATAGAAACAAAGAAGTGTGAAAATTCATTATCCATTAATTTCAAAATAAAGTTTATTGCCAAACATTTGGCCAAAATAAAGCACTATATCTGTTTGTGCTACTTGGCATCCAAAACATAATACTTAATTATAACCCTTCACTAACAAGTTTGTTCTAAGGAACTTAACAAACATATTCATAATTATAAACCTTGCTCTAGACAAGTTTGTGCTAAGGAACTTTAATATCCAAAACACAATACCATAGTTATAATTGCACTAAACCAATTTATGCTAAGGAACTTACTTAATATTCAAATCATTAACAAGAAAAACACCCAAATATATCAATCAGAATTTCCACATTTTAACTAAAGTTGGTTGTGAACTGGAATTGATAGCTTGACTCCTAGTTTCCCTTCTAACAGGTTCAGTGACTGGTTAAACTAGTTGTGAAGTAGAATTGGTAGCTCGATTCCTAGCTACAAATTTTCTTTCTGTAGTAGCTTTGTTGGCTGCAACCCTCTTGCTCTATTCTTCAGTTGTTGTAGTTGGTCCAAGCTACTGCTGATTTTGGCTTGGTCTATGATGATGCTGATTTTGGTTTGCTCCATCCTAGACTAAGATTCTCTCCCTACTCTTGTGTACACCAAATCCCCTAGAGTGACAATAAATTTACCTTTCCAATTGCGTGAAGTGAGGATTTCTACTATCCAATTCTCCAATATTAATAGCAGAGTTCTTTACCTTTGCATTGCCAGTTGAAATGACAACTTCATATTCTGGTTTCTCACTCTGCACATTACAGTTTATTACAAGTCCAACCACTGAAACTATAGAAATAATACAATGCACTATTTTATTTACCTGTTGACAAGTCCAACCAGTCCTTTCCTAGATGAAAACTCCGTATCTAGTAGGTGCAAAGGTTTTAGTGACATACCTCTTCTTAGGTACAGGAGGATGCGGCTAACTTAGTAGATTATACATTGACAGAGTATTAGACAAAGACAAAGACAAACAATGACAAAAAAAAAAAGAATGACAATAAGAAATAAATACTGGTGTTGCAATCCTCTTTTATGTTGGGTTTCGAGCATCAACTTATATATGTAAAACCAACCTAAATCAATACAATGGTCCATCAATTAATACATTTAATTACAACCAATTAGAGTAATTAATGAGATTACAATTTGGTAAAATATAACTTGTATGGGTTCACCTGCTTTTCTCTTTAGACATCCTTTTTTGTTGTAATTTCTTTCTTAGCAATGATAACAAGTAACTAGAATTCAAGCTCTTGATGATTTCCCACACTTTTTAAGCTCCCCTACTGGCTTTCTTCTATTCTTTTTGGGTCTTCCTGGAAGCGTATCATAGGTGGTGGCTCTATTGAGGGGTTCGAAGACTCAGGAATCATTTTCAAATTTGGCATAGGTTGGATGAAATCGCTGTAGGTGATGGGCTCTAAGCGTGAGTATGAAACTAACACCTAAAGTCACACAACTAAGGCAGTGTACCTATCGTTGACAAGTAATAATTCTGGTTAGTCCAGGTATCGATCCACAGGGAAAAGTAACAAACAACCGGGCTACTCGG
>CAOJBI010757414.1:0-2500 GCA_948277035.1 Euphorbia corollata
ACTGCTAGGAAGGCAGTAGTAGCCGCATGCAGTTGATTCGGGACCCGTTCCAACATCCAAAGCTAGATACGAATCCAGATGTGAATGAAAGGCCCGCACCTGTTCAGAAATATATGACGCTAGTGAAGCATTCAAGTATAGAGCGGAAGGATCTTACACCGCAATCATATAGAAGACTTTACAAATAAGGCGAAGGTGCATGAGGAACTTAAATAGACGTTGCGGATCTCGGGCCTTCTGCTGCTTTTTTACACAGCCACAGGCCGAGTAGAACATAACTCCTACTCCATGGAGGAGTGCCAATGGTCCTTATTTTTGTGTAAAACTCCTGGATAGGCCTATTGTCTCGATGTGCAGTAGAGAGCTCCTGGAATACCAACAACGGCAAGGCTGGTCTTGTTAGAATTGATATTGAATCTAAATTCTAGAGAAGAAAGAAAGAATGAGAGAAAGGAGAAGAGATCTATCCGCGGGAGAAGAAGCAAGAGCTGGAACAACAGCCGCAGCCTCCCATGTGGCGCACCCGGAACAGCTTATATTTTGTCCTTGGGGCTAGGAACAGGGTTTAAACCTGTTCCCATACTCCTGATCGCCCCGGTACCCTTGGAAGGGCCCTTTTGACCAGGAGCTTTAACGCTCAGGTGCGCTCAAGTTCTTACGTCCAGTCGTTCCCTTTCGGGAACAGTGGAGGTTCGGCTTGAAGTGTACTATGATTCCCTACGGACTCCGTCAGTGCTCGACGGGGGTGGGTAACCCACCACTCCGTCTGAGCCAAGTCGAACAGACGCCAAAGGAGACCAAAACGTTTGATCGATTCATCATGTTCCGATCTCCTCCAGGTGGCTGGTACTACCGGCCCAGAGAGGAGGTCCGAAATGGAAGGGTTAGATAGATTGCAGTAATACCATGACATATATTTCAAATAGGAACTAAACCAGTTCCGTTTTATCGTATACTCATGGAACCACTGTTCTCCATCTGAAATCCGATCAACGGGATACCAGTCAGGCTCTTTAGGGCGTAACTGGTCCCGGATAATCTGGAGCATGATGCCCTTTAGATAAGGATTCAGGGGTTTGCCCCCAAACCACCAATCTAAAGGTACCCCAGATCCTGGTAGGGGACGGGTACTGATTGCGTAAAGCCGCTCCCACTTACGAGAGCGTTGACCGCGATACAGTCTGGCTCGGCTCCGATGGCCGGCACCAGCCAACCGGCAAAGTTGCACGAAATCACGGATATTGTACAACTGTGCCAGGTGGACCAAACCCAGAGAGGTCCGTTGCACCATTAGGGCCTTGAGGGACACCGGTGAAAGATCCTTGGTTAGGCCTTTCACGATGAACTTATTGGCGAACTCGAGCGAACCGTTTCGAGATATTAATGATTTAGATGAAGAAACGGGTAGCCCAAGCTCATCCAAAATGGCGCGGTACTCTCTTGCCACTTTGGGATCGGCAATAACTATGTCGTCTCCCAAAAGGGCATACCTGCGGAAAGTTTTCCCCGGGTACACATACTCGGCCGCTAACCACACCAGCACATGGTGCGTTAGCGCGAAGAGAGGCCAGGAGGAGTAGACACCCAAAGGCTGACCCACCGCATACTTGATGTAAGAGTCAGGGGCACCCACTTTAGTCGCTACTAACTTGGGTGAGATACCCGAGACATCGAACCGCAACTCTGCGAGGGTCGAGCTTATCACTGCCAGTGCGTAATTCTCTCCAAAGAGAGCCTCTACTACAGAGGAAAGAATCACCACTGGAAAACGATCCGTGGCGGACGAGAGATCGAAAGAACTCACCTGCAGCTGTAAGTTCCCTCTCAACCCCCGATCACGACACAGTCGTTCAATGGGACGACGCTGGTGATAGGTGCCATCAGTTGGAATGGTCCTTAAAACCGACATCAACCACTGGTGCAATGGGTAAAGCGCACGATTGGCTACATAGTTTCCTATGCAGAACAACCGTCGCTTTCCTCCCCCTTCAATCGATTGACCAAACCGTCCGGAGTTCGCGTAGAAAGGAGCAAATATCTTCTTTTTACAAAGCTCCGGCGCTACCTGTAAAACAGGCAACCAGACCCGGGTGTGACGTAACCGCGGATCCAAATTTAGTGGATCGTGGGCGTCAGCCCGGCCTGTGAAAGACTCCCCAGGGTCAAATGGATACAGGGTGAGATCCTTGCATCGGATCAAGAAATCCACCCAATGTAAACCAAGTGTCCACGCCGAGAACAGCTCGTATTTCAATACATTAAAGATCGAGCCGTCACTCGGATGGTAGACCGCCTTGGGAGTCGCAAGCGACTTAAAGGACGGAACCCACTCAATCCCCCCCGATAAGGGGATGGTGGAGATCGAAGGAACATACCTCCGTATTAAGGTAGGTGTAAACCCCTTAAATACCTTGGCATATTCCTCGTACCATCGCTGTTGCGGTGTACCGGTTACAATAGGGTCTAGGAGGGATTTGGATATCCTCTTAGCCACCATGAT
>CAOJBI010757414.1:7500-33475 GCA_948277035.1 Euphorbia corollata
AAGTAAAGATCAGTTTGGTGGGTGCCTTGAGCCCTAATTTTATAGACAGAGAGTCAACCGCCATTACTCTGGTTCATCTGTATGGGAGCGCTTTCAATGGTTTGATTTATTTAAGCTCGCGTCGGTGTTGCTGAGCCCTTTCGCTCCGTGAATGACTTCGAAAACTTTCTACGATCCTATAGTGGCTTATCGTAGCTAACAGATGATCTTCACCAAATTGGGTCAGCATGTAGCCCGATCCAAACGCAATTACATGTCTCAATACTGACTACCTACCCAGACCCGGGCTGGCTGGAACTGGAAAGGGCAAAATATAGCCCTTAGAATTATGGCCCTACACCGAGAAGCTATTTGTAAGGGACTCTCTCAGTCAAGTTGATTGGGGTTTGTGTTCAATAACTGCCGAAGTCTCACTCGACATCCCAAGCTTACTTTTTTTTATGAGTATAGTATAAAATGTGGGAACATCGACCGAAGTGGGTAGGGAATCGAGGAAGACTGGCTCCTGGCTTGCTTTCGACCCCATGCCGTACGTCGGGAAGCCTCCCCTTATTCTCATTCTAATGCCTGCCTTTTGTGCCTTCGTCAAGCCCCCTCTTCTCTATCTCTATGTCATAAAGTCGCTTAGAATTCATGGTTGTTCACTTCGGATGTGGTGGAGTATCGATGCTTTCTTGTTGGCTTAGTTGTTTTTTGAAAGGCCCTTTCCATGATTTGGAAATGAGACTAAAGGTTGGTTACATATTAAATAATATGGTCCGTGTCCCTTCAAAAGGACTTATGCGTACTTACCATCACCAAAGAAAGCCGTTTGATTAAACTACGCTAAGCTGAGACTTTCTCTCCTTCACCCACTAGTGAAGTCAGGGCTGGTCATGGTGACAATAAATGTTGTTTCAACTCAATATCTGTCAAGTTCTACTCGCTACTAAAGAAAGAAGAGAAGGTACGGTCTACAAGTACTGGAGCTCCAAGAATAGCCTTGAATTCCATCCATTATCGGTGACAGAACTCGATTCGTTATATTATATAATAATCTTCTTTGGTCTTAGGCCGGTTCCAGGTGATCTCCGAAAAAAAAAGTAGGATCCCCTTTAGTCTAACGCCGGTGCTTTTTGTGGTCAATCCCTTTCCTGATGCCAGCTGTTCGTTCGGGAGGAAGTGACATCGGGGGATTGCTTTTTCATTCACGGATGAGAAGCTAGTAAGGTAAGGAAGCCTAATTCTAAGCTCTGACATTAGAGCTGTTATTGACTCAGCTGCAGGCCAACTCGGAATCGAACTTAGCGATCCTGGGAATAGATCAGAAGCTAGTTAGTTCTTCCTGCTTGCCAAGCTGCTTAGCTACAACATTTGCTTTGCCTTATCTACTCCAGTGCAGAAATGCGCACGATACAGTGGGGTTAGATCACTATCTCAGGCGTGGAGTATCCCAGGTGAGCCGCAAGCGAACTGTTGGAGTAAAGAAGAAAGTAGGGTTGGAGTATTCGTAGTAGTTTCAAGTTTGTCAGATTCTGAGACATGAGATGGGACTTAGAATCAAGATCTGATTCCATTATTTACCAAACCAAACCCGAATGCAACAGCGTCAAGCCAAATAGGCTAAACTAGTCAGGTATTCTAGCTTGAATCGAATTCAGACTTCATCCCATCCGAGTTAAGGAAAGATCCAAGAGAGAAGCAAGTCTTCCTTATATTAGAATAGGATAGGATGCAAGTCCGGGTGAACCATCTTCGACTAGCTAATATAGGAGAATCTTTTGTAACACCGGATATTCCGTATCGTATTAGTTGATGCAACTCTTACTAAGGTGGATATTCTATAGGTGGATATTCTATTGACCATAAAGCAAAGCTGAATGCTTACTTCTTGACTCTTTTCCGAATCATGCCTTACCCTACTTCCTTCATGCCTGATCTGAATGCCATTGAACAGAGGATCTTCACTCTCCGGTCTTTAGCCAATTCCAGTTCAATCGGGACAAGGCAGTTCTATGATCCGAGCCGAGGGAAAAAGCTAGAGGGCAAGGCTTCAATGAGCTATAAGGCTGAAAACAGTACCAAACCAAGGAAGGAATCAGAGTAAACAAGATCCGCCCTTCAAAATGGAATAGATGAATTATAAGCTGAATTTAGTTACATTCTTATACCCGAGGAAATTATACTAGTGAAATGCCCCGTTAGAGTGACTCTTTCAGGGGAATTCCGAGAGCCCTTAGCTTAGGGGAATCCGGTTGGATCGAACGAAAAGCAGAAGTAAGAATTCCGCGATGGGATTGAACTTGAACGAGCAACAGACTTTCCTGAATGCAAGCTTCAAGCAAGGCTTTCTTTTCTTTCTTAGGTCTTGTCTAAGTGTAGTGAGGAATGTGATGCCAGGGACTTTGCGAACGGGGCTAGGCGATGTCTCTTTAAAGAGAATTTCCCCCGCCGCGCCGCTCTCTGTTCTTCTTACTAGCATCTCTAGCTGTTCCGCTTTCCTTTGCTGAAGCATTGAGGAGTGATCGATCCGAGATTCTAACTTTTCACTTATTTAATTCTTTAGGAAGACCCCTTTCTCGTTAGCTGACTGAGACCATTTCCGGCTTATAGCTGGTAGAACTAGATAGCGGTTAGAACGTCAGGTAAACTGCAAGCTATGGCAGTTCTGTAGCTCCTCAACGAAGGTAGGTCGACTAAGCCTAAGCCACTAAGGAAGAGTTATGAATCCATATCTGCTATCTGCCCACGCCCATAAGCATGTCTGAATAAGCCTGCTGATTAGCTTAGCCCACCCCGGCCGAATCTCCTCACAGAACGAGGTTAGTTTTCTAATTTTAGAACTACATGGACAGCATAAGCAATATTGGGACGAGAAATGGTGAGATAAACAAGTCCCCCTGCGGCGATATAAAGTTGCATTAGGAATAGACTCCCCCACCATCTGACCAAAGCTTCACGACTTATTTACAATTCTAGTGACGGAGAGAGCTCAGGATTAACAGCTCTTGAGGATGAGAACAAGTCAAAGGTATAAGCTCTAATTTCATTATCTGGAAACCTTAAAATCCCATGTAACATATAATACAAGTATTCAAGGTCATAATACAAGTATTCAAGGTCTTAACTCCCGGAGCTCCTAAAAACAGGGATAACAGAAAAGCTGGGCTTTTTCATGCCCATCTAAACTGCAGCCTTACTCCGAAAGCCCTTTTTCTTCGGAGTCTTTGCCGACGCAATCCTATCATCTGGAAGCACCCCATATCCTCTCACTTGCAACAACATCGAGAAGATGCCAGCCTTCTTGCCCCAAATACCGAGGGTTTTTTATACCTTTCCTGCGGTGATCCTCGTTGGTTTTGTTGAAAACTTTTCAATTACTGAACTGAACATTTTCACCGACAACCGGCCATGCCTTCCTCCGTTCCTACTTATGTTTCTTCTTCCCACGGTCATAAAAGCCTACCCACTCTTGAGACAGAGGGTTTGGTACCCCTTCCAATACAACTTTATAACCAATACAACTTTATAACTAGAGCCTCCTCTTCATTCGATCTCTAACTCCCAACCAGTGAGCTAAGGCACATGCATTAGCCACTACAACAAGAAAGCCTTTCGGAGATCATGATGTCAGAGAAGAAGCAAGCATTCCTTCATAAACACGAGACGAGATGAGACAAAAATAAAGAGAGATCAATTCACTAGGCCTTGATCGCATAGTTAACGGTAGCATGTTTGCTAGTCTTGTCGGACTAGGAGCTCTACTAGCGTGGGAAATTAACTTAATTAAAGAAAGAATAACGTAGGTAGACGAACTAGAAGTAGTAGGAGTTCCCGTCGAAGGGCAAATGATTCATTTAGGAAAGATCCAATACCAAGTGACAGCGAGCTAGCTCTTGGTGCAATAATAGTCAATCCGTGGTCAGCATACTTAGAGTCGTCTTCTTGCTCAAGTGGAATCAGTTTCATTTGGCTCTAGACTACGATTCGATAGAGAACGATTTGGCACATCTTCGATTTCCTGGTATTCAAGTAGGTAGTTAGGCCCTTAATAAATACTAGGTTTTCTTTGAGTTTTAGAAGTCATATCTTGAATAGGCATCTCGGTCGGTTGACGAAGCTACATCAATTTCCACAGTATTTGGTTAAGCAAGAAGACCTGATTTAGCAACATCAGTAGCCTTACCTATGGAACCTCCGCGAAGAAGTTTTAGCATCCACAGCAGAGTGACATCGGGACATTTTTCTTCGACAACTGAACTCTCATCACCGTTCTTAAGCCTAGACGGGGATCATATTCAAAATTTCACAAAGCTTCATTCTACAAGCATTCCTATTTAAAAAGGTATATTGATTCCGGATCGAAAAGATAGATATATTTCATTCTCCTTCTGGCGACCGACCCATCTTTCTTTCTAGAGGGGCCCAAAAGAAAAAAAGACGCTCCTGAGGAGTCTTGCTGGGAAATTGACTCCTTACTTTCCAACCGGATTCATGAGTGAAGGAAAAGATCAGATGGAAAGGGCTCTCCTTCCTTCTCTCCCATCTGCCCGCACCTAAGAGACGCGCCCCACCAGCTTCCACTTATTGTTCTTGGAAGAGCTCCCTGATGCTGCTTTTGTCTTCCCCTTTCATTTTGTTTTGACGTAGAAGTGAACAAAAGTATATCCCTAGGATTAGGATCTAGACTTTGTCCAGACAGGCTCAGCCTTTTAATCCTCCTATACGTATACGTCTTATCATGCACCTTTGCATTAAGAAAAGAAGGAAGGGTTATGTTGATCCTGTAGAAAAGACTTCCTTATCCCATCATATTTTAGAATATAGACCCTTCATGATCTGACTAAGATTATCGGCATCATAGTTTTTCATACCAAAACAGCTGATCACAAAGATTCTTTACCTTAATACAGTAACAAGAAAGAGCCCCAACTACCCCGCTTCAGGCCATGTTGTTCAGTCTCCAGGCACCGACGCTTACTTGCGGTCGCATGTTCATTAACTCCCCTCAAAGTAAGCCGTGCCCTGTAATGCCCCCATATATAGAGGCTCATCTCATCAGCTACAGACACTATGATCGCATGCATAGCCCTACCAGAAAAGAACAAGATGCAAATAAGCTTCTTACTCGCCACATCCTCCGGTTCACCTTCCGCACCACTAAAAATGATCCACCACCCTAATCAATCATGAGAAGTTCGTGGGGAATAGAATAGGTAATAAGTTAGTAAGAGAGCAACAACCTCTCGGGAATGGGCAAGACCAGCTCCAAGATAGAGATAGATTTCCCTTTCATTATCACATCTCACTTCTTCTCTAAAACTTTCTTACTAGCCAAGAAAAAAACACTTGCACACGGAGAAAGAGAGAGTACACAAGAGAGGAGCCCCTTGAGGGGAGGCGCACAAATAACTGATTTTTTACAATTTAGAAGTAGCATACGGAGGAGGAGAGGCAGGAGCTCTTTCTGGAAATCCTGTAATTTCAGTTGAAGTTGAATAGGATGAGGGTTTGAAAGAGAAGAGTTTCCGTTCCAATTAAAATTGAAGAAGTCATTCTATTTCTTGGAAGTAAATGAGTGTACACTCGAAGTAAAGAATTACATTCATTCTAGTTCGACCTGGCACTCTGCCTTACACCTGGGATTCCCAACTTCCTCTCATTTCAATAGATAGAGCAGAACCCTTCCTTGAATCGGGCAATGGTTTCAGGGTTGTCCACCTACGACGAGCTAGGAGCGAATTCGTCTATCTAAATGCCAGTCAACTTCTAGGCCTTTATCGTCTATTCAAGATGACACGACATCGGTACTTATACCATCTACTGCTTTGGCTACGGGGGCGACTCTGATCTTCACGTTACGCGGGAGAACCATGACTCAATTGGTGTTGGGGAAAGAGTATGGCATTTTCTTTCAAGTGGGAAGATTGAGAGATATAAAGCAAGGTTAGTGGCAATAGGATTCACACAAACCAAAGGAATATATTATGACGAGACTTTTGCAACTTTATAGTCAGTCATTTAAGACCTTTTGAAGCTGTTCCCTTGATCAATCGAAGGAGGTCACCTTTGTCCCATAAGCCGCTAAGGGGCTCAGCCAATGTGACTATTCTGTTCGGACTCTCGTTTTTGTCTCAATCTCATGTTAGATCTAAGATTATATTATTCTTTGTTTTGTGAGACTTTCTTAAGAAGTTATTTGGCGGGTCCGTGGCTTGAGTTGTCCTCATCACAATACAAGACGGCTAGTCGCATAGTGTGCTTTGATGGCATTTAGCCTAGCTTTTCAAAAGAGAGATCGGACAATTCTCGTCTATGAGCGCTGGTGCCTCTTTTCATTCATCGGGGGCGCTCCTGAATCTGTCAACTCAGCACCCTGCTTGCTCGTTTCGATACTCTGTTCTGAGAGAGTCTTTCCCTTCTCTTCCGCAGACAAATTTTTATTCTGTGTTTCCAAACCAGCATTTGTCATCGGATGATCAACTCGGTTAATATATGCATTAACCTATTGGTTTTCGACCATTGCCTTTCCTTCTTCCTCCAGATCGATTCCCTCACTTCTCGCCCGAGAGAAAGGACTTTCATAAGTAAGTAAATTGCCCGCGCGAAAGCCTAGCCTAGAAGAGAGAGAGCGTTGGATTGGGTGCTTCCTGCTTTCAGGAAAGTGAAGCATATATATTATATATTAGTTCTCCCGCTATTCCCTTCTATAGGTTCTCTGGCCTCGGACGTACTTTCCATTTGAGAGGAAGCGAGTTAGCAAGTGAAATAATTCAAAATGAATGGAATCCAAGTTTTTTATTTCTTTCTGGGTAGAGGAGCGAAGGTCAGCCTACAACTAGGCAGCCAATAGCTAGGGACGGACAGTAGCAATAAGACTTCCAACCGGCAAATGAACTTGAAGCAAGAACTCTTACTCTTAAGCAAGGAGGGGCGTAGCCTCTTTCGAGATGCTTTGACTAGTGGGATAACTTAAATAGTCAGGGCTATGCGCAATCAAATCGGATTATCGAACACCGCCTTTCGCACCTAAGACTATTTTCTCGTTAACTTCTGGACAATCAGGTTAGCTTATCCCGAAGAGCTTGCATTCCATGCTTCTTATTTCATAATTCCTTATAACAGGTCATCCTCAGAGTTTTCACTAACCGAATCCATTTTTTGATGTGCCTGCTTTGCCTCTGCCCTATCATCAAAAATCTTTGCTCCTTTTCCAGGCCTATAAAATAAACCGGCTTTTTTTTGATTGAAGCGACCTTCGCTTCGCTTACGGGGTCATTAACTAAATACCTGGAAGTCGTGACTCAAAGAAAGTGAGCTAGCTTAGCACTTAGCTTAGGTAGGAAAGCGATATCGCGCGGCGCATAGACATCAAGTCGTAGATAAATTCGAATGTCATAGATTCGATTATAGATCCAAGGTAAGGTGCGGATGCGGAGCGAAAGGAAGAAAGGCAATCAAGGAAAGGTCGCAAGCAAGGGAAAATCTTCTTCTTGGCTATCCAATGGGAAGGTTCTACCCAAGATAAGAAAGGTGGTTGGAAGGGCTCTGAAAACATCGACATAGGAGCAGAAGGCCAGTCTACTGACTTGGAAATCTATTTTTTTGTTTTTACCTTTCTTGCTGGGGAAGGGGTTGGGGAGCCCCAGAGTCTTCCTCCAACTCCGCTTTCAAGGAATCCAATGATCCCCCCGCCCCACTAACAAACTAACCTTCGGAATCCTATGTTCAAGTCAACAATCGAAATTACAACAACTAAAAAAGCATCAAATCCAAAATAGCGTAGATAATAATAAATTGTTTTGGGTGGTGCATTGGCCCAGGTCAAGAGCAGAAGCAGGATTCTGGATGGTATGCCCAAAACAAAACCAAAAAGGCTTATTTCCAGCGGACGCAGGTACTATGCTGCCAGAGCCGACGGATCCTGATGCTTCCAATGTGAATTCCGAAATGGGATACGGATTGTCAGAGTAACTAGCCATAGGCCTTATCCTATATCTCTGACTAGGTTGGCCTTCCAAGACAAGATGCATTCCTTCGTTTCATCGCGCCGGAGAGATGAGAAATCGGATATAAACTCGTAAGATTTTATCTGTCCGTGTTTTCGTTGTCGAAACTGATATTAGTAAAGAAGAATATTAATTCTCAGTTTCGCTCGATTACAAAAGAGTTTTACGGTTCTTTCTACTCTCTTCTTGAAGAGTTGAGAACGAAGGTTGTGTCACTTATCAGTAGATATCTTCAAACCAGTCGGTTCCTCTATCGACTGGTTTGAAATGGTTTCCTATTTGGACTGCTTCATCAATCCCCTATCGTTATGTGCGGGGTGATAAATTCCCGTTCCATAGGATGATCTGGGACTTCTTCTCGGTCGCCTTATGGGATAAGGCCTCGCTTTTGGTATTTTGGTCTGCTTCGTTTATCCGAACGTGGCCCTTTTTCTACTGATATGTTATAATGGTTCTCGCAAAACATTGTTCCAGTATTTAGCTATTTCTTTCCTTCCAGAGAGATTGACCCTCTCCTCTTTCTGAGGAAAGTGATGAAGCTTCTTACCCGTATTCAGTAAATCAATTACTACATAATCATAATACGGAATCTAGGTTCGCTTCATCAGCGGCCTTTCTTACTGGTCTGCTGACTTATAGTTAGTTGTTTTGTATGTAAGCATTCCTTATGAGATGAGACCTCAGGATGAATATCTACTGACAATGTATTCGACAGGTCGCCTGGCTTTTAATTAAATTAAGGAAGAAGGTGCTTGGAAGGTTAGAGTATTCGCTATTCCTAACGCCTTAAATTCAAGCAGGCACTACTTCGTCTCGCGCATGATTGGTGTATGTCGATCTTAAGGAAAATCCCACAAGACAAGATGGAACTTTCGATCAACCTGCACCTCTGCGCTGGTTGAAGGGTTGCATGAAGGTAAGATCTTATGATTTTTCTTCTGCAACTGACCGCTTTCCGTCCCAGAGGACAGTGATCGAGTCTTTGTTTAACAAGGTAGTCGCTTGGATTGAGTCCGGATTACAAGTCCAATTTTTTTCGGGCTCCTAACTCAGCAGAAGGCTACTTTCAGTTTTTACATTTTACATACAACGGGTCAACCCTTTTTCGTCCTATCATCCTGGCCGTTATTCTCATTGTGTCACCACATTCTTGTGTGGCTCAGTGCGGATGCGGTCTACCCTGGCAGGAGATTTGTAAAATACTAGCTTCTCGGTGATGATATTGTCATCGGGGATTAGCACGCGGCGGAGGATTTAGCAATGCCAGCAGCCTGGTGAGGGCTGGCTGTCTGGGGACAGGTTAAGGCAGGGCCTGCTGGGCTTGCTTCTCATGAGATTGGGTGAGGGAATCCGTCGGAAAAGGGCTCATAAAGAGGGCGGGCGGGCTTTTGGGCACACGGAAAAGGGGAAGTGGATGGAGGGTGCTTCTCAGCTAGAGTTGGGGGTGGGGTCGCTATAGTGGCTGAGGTGAGTCTTCCTAGAGGGCTGGACGCCCGGCTCTAAACGAAGCTGCGGGGGTTACCACCACATCCTCTCCCAATAGACTCGAAGCTCTTCATAGTCAGGCGGGATAGAAAATCTTCTCTCAAAAAGAGACAGACCAAAGATGACAGAGGAAGGTATTCGGTTCAAAAAAGATATGGCAGTCAGAACTGCTTCAGCCCAAAATTGACTAGGGGCAGAAGCTGAGAGCAAGAGAGAGCGAGAGCGGAATGTACGGAGCGAGTCAGCTGACAGCTACGGCTAGGAAGCATGCGAGTGAAAGGGCAAGATGAAAGTGATGCGGGCAGGATATGTTTCTGTTCATCAATAACCCCAGAGGGAGCTGCTAAAGCAACTGACACCGGTTAATCAATAGTAGTGATATACACATCCCTTCTTAAACTATGCATATGCATTATGCTCCTCGAAGCAAGGAAGTTCACTAGCTCAACCGGAAGGGAGAAGAGAGCGACTGCTGACAACAATTTTTGCAGCTAAGGTTTACTTTGCCTAATTCGTTCTAACATGATATACATTTTGGATGCCGGCACGCCTACTCTCTTGTAGTCTTCCCACTAAGCAAGTAAATAACCACTCTCTACGCAAGCAAGAAACAATAAATAACAAAGTCTGAGTCAATGGGATTTGGTTAATCGCTCACTCTGTCACGAGAATGGGTGGGTTTGCACACTTAACAGGAGCACCAACACCGGCACCGGGCCACGAAGATTAAATAGGTCTTCCCGCGGTTCCATTTCAGAGGAAAAAAATGAAATTTCATTTTTTGTAGATCCATGTGATCCAGTTGCAGTGTAGAGCACATACAATGAGAGTGGGTAAGACCTAATCAAAAATGATAATAAGTTTGACCGAGTCGTGTAAATTCTTCTTCGATCGGAACAGAAGGAAGGGTCCTTTCTTTTCATGAGATCCCTGGGCAAGAGTTTTGCCAATTTGTGAATTCAAATTCAAGCTTAAATAAAAACGGGAGCTATTAGTGCGGTGAAACTATTTAAAATTTTTCGGGAAGCATTTCAGTCTATTCTCATGTGCCTATTAAAATTGATGGGAGCTATCCGCTTACTACTTGAATGAATCCAATAGTCAGAGATGATAGGCCTAGACCCTTTCACTAACTTCTTGGTCAGGTCACCTCAAACTTCGCTCTTAGGCTCGACACGCGAACGTTTACCGGCTGGGCTTATGGCAACTCCTTTCCCTTTAGAATGTCCGGCCCGAGAAGAAAGGAGTAGAGGCTGGATGTTTTTCTGGCCTTTATTCATCTACTCCTTGTTCTGCAGCTGGCGGTACGTCATCGGAGATAGAACGATTAATGCTTCCGCCGATGAGAAAGTGTGAGCAGCTTCCCCTGAAGAAATTTTTCTTTTTTTGTCTTTTTCTAAGCCAGAGACAAATCGATGGAAATGCTAACAGGGCCCTTACGCTTTAGCTTGCTAACGACTTGCTTTCTTGCAACTCTTTGATGCCGCATCATAAGGGCGCCTGTTGGCTCTTCTTTTGCATGTGTCTCGGGGGCTTCCGATGGAGCGGCCGGAGCTTCAGAAAAAGTTGCAAGGGACCTCAAAATGCAATGGCTGGCTAAAAATAGACTGCTGAAAGGAAAGAAAGTACAAGACCTAGTACATCCAAGGCAGAAGCAAATAAACTTTGGCTGTTAGAGCTATAAGTATTGGTAAGGAGATGGCATATTATCGTTAGATAACAGTCAATTACAATAAAGGTTCTAATTTGACTTCTCTCTTGCTTGAGTAACTGCGCCTTGATTGAAAGGATAAAGACTCAAGCTTTCCAACTAGCTTCCTTCTAGCGTAGAATCCATGCCGTAATTATGCTTTCTTCTGGCTCTGATGTAGCAGTAAGGGTGGGCTGAATCTACTTTCTTTGGCTTGAGTCCAATCTCATCTGTCAGGAAATGGACTCGTCTTCTTTAGTAATGAGTTGTGTGAGTCTTCTGGTAGTCGCTTGTCTTAAAAGATGCACCGCACTGGGGCCGAGCTTATCCAAACCCAAATCATTAGCTGACCTGGTAGCCAACCTAACTCAATTCCATCGGTTCGCTTTACTGTTTCATCGAACTCCAAGTCCAGCATGTTGACATTTGCGGAGCCCCGATGGCCGCGAAGAAACGACAAATCCCAAGCAATACAACTGCAGATAGAAGAACTCCACTTTGAAAGAAAGATCTTAGATTGGATTTATCTATAGAAGGAGATACCTGGACTCCAGTCTATACTTTTTTCGACTCCTTGCCTTCTTCACAGGCTCGTATTCTGAATCTTGGCCGTTGGCCTTTGATAACTAGTAGGTGGTCACCTCACTAATTAAGTCTATGGAAGCGTCTTTTTTCTAGACGAGTCATAAAAGCCAATTCAATTCATGCTGCTAGTGCTGGATATCCATTTAGACTGGATATCCATTTAGAGCGGATCGAGGTAGTTTCGACCATAGCAGCTAAGCTTTCTTTTCTGATGCCGATACGGTAAGCTGCTTTATATATATATATTATAAGCATAACACTAGTTCTTGTTTTTTTATAGCTCTCCAAGATATGAGCTTTTCCGGCAGCTGCTGACTCAAGGGGTCAGAAAAAGGGATTTACGCTATAGCTGATGTTTGTTTCAGTTCCACTATCCGGAGATGGTTGTCGCGCGGGAGCATGCCCTACTAATAGAGGTAGTAGTTCCTAGAGTCGGAGTAGAGAACTCATTTAATGAATCAAATCACAAATGGTATCTCTAAGCCCTAGTTCGGGCTTTGACGAATCAGGGCCCAGTTTCTGGATCCTAAAAGTTCGGAGATGTGAGACGCTTTACTAAATAACTGGGACTAAGCCAGTTCGTCAGTCTAGGGTTCTGGGTAAATGCTCTCAATCCGGCTTTCAGGGAATAGAGAACTAGGTAGGGTAGCTGTAGCTATGAGCTGTTCGAAGATGAAAAACAACCCCCTCCTCTAAGGCAAGAACAAGAAGAAGGCAAGCAGCAAACCTACTCATATTTCTGCCGAATTCGTCTCTTTCTTTTAAGGCATGTTTTAGCTGGGCATGCTGAAGTAGAAAAACGGAATTTATCTCCGGAAAATGCCGCAACAACGACCTCGTCGTCAAGCCTCAAGATTGCACCGCCCACTCCATCCTATACGACATCGCTTCCAACACCTTCCGTCCTCTCACTGTCCAAACCGACACGTGGTGCTCTTCTGGCTCTCTCGATTCCTCCGGCAACCTTATCCAACCCGGCGGTTACGGTCTCGGAGAATCCGAACTTTCACACCTTGTGATTCTTGTGATTGGGTCGAGCTAACCGATACCCGACTTTGGAACCGAAGGTGGTATGCTAGTAACCAAATTCTCCCGAATCATCATTGTCGGTGGGCTTTTACGTATTAATTTTTACCGAGAGAATTACACATTGCCATTCTTGATACAAAGAAGAGACCATGAAGAAGAGAACAATCTTTACCCTTTCTTGCATCTCTTGCCTGATGGTAATCTCTTCATCTTCGCTAATAATCAATCAATCTTGTTCGATTACAGAACAAACAATGTGGTCAAAGAATTTACTGCCTGTTGGTACTAGACGGAATTACCCTTGTACTGGCTCTTCAGTTCTTCTTCCTCTTTACTCGAAAGAAAGGACTAATCGGTCCGATTATCATGAAGCAGAAGTAATGATTTGCGGTGGTGCAAAAGCAGGTGCTTATTTCAAGTCCACTAAACTTGGCGTTTACGAAGAAGCATCAAGAATTTGTGGTAGGTTGAAGGTGACAGACCCGAATGCGTCATGGGTCATGGAGGTCATGCCAAACCCACGGGTCATGAACGACATGTTGTTCTTACCGACCGGGGATGTTATTATCATTCATTAATGAATGGTGCAGCTAATGGACGGTTGGGATGATGTTCCCCCAAAAGCTCATTCATTTGATACCCCCCACTATCAAGAAGCTCCTGATCTATCTTTCCAGCTTCCAAAATCTCTTCATTCTCGAGTTGCTGTCATCGGAAGTGATAGGAGACGTAATCAAAAGAGAGATTTTTTAGTGGTTGCTACTGCCCATGTCGATGAAGTGACATTCCACGATCCGATGGTCGAGCCTGAAGGCTTCTCTTCCTTCTTTGCCTCTTTAACTTTAAATAAGGAATTTGATTCGCTGAAAATGCGTTCTTTCATTAAGAGTTTGACTAAGACCTCCTATTATAGTATAGGACAAATACCCCGGTTTTGTCATTCATTCTATTTACTAAACTAAATAACCCCGATGGGATGACGAGAATATGCTCTGCAGATGTTTTCAGGAAGAAGAGAAGCCGGTTTTAGCAAGGAGCGAAGGGCGGCTGGTTCGATAGGACCAGGGCTGATGCGGGGCGAAGGCAAGAGGTCTAGGTCTTTGCTGCCTGATTGACTGCTTAAAAGCTTGAAGGGACGAATAGGCTGCACTTTGATTGAATCAGAAATGAAAAACTATATAGAGGAAGAGAAGAAGCTGTGAATAGGTCCTAGGTTCTTATTTAACAAAGGTAGTTATCAGTGGAAGAAGAATCCGCTCTTACAGAATCAGCCGCTCTTAGCTCTTAAGGGACTTTTTTTCTCAGTCTTGGTCTAGCGGATTAGTACCTTCGAAAGCTTATTACTAACCTCTTTTTTGCTTGCCCAGAAGCTCTTTGAGCGCCTTTCCTTCGAAGCGAGGTCAAGCCGAGACTTTTTTCAGAGATTCCCACAGTGCTCGTTGGATCTTCCCCGATGGATGTCGAAGTAGATGCTTAGGCTTCCATCCTCTGTATAGTAGGGAAAGGTCTATCGACTCGGGAATGAACAAAGTAGCTTCACTTCAAAGTAGAGATATGTGGAACGGTGGACTGTGCAACATCCATTCTCAGCTAGTTGCGAATCGTCTAGGTCTTAAATGATTCCCAAAAGGGGTCCACATAACATAATTCAATGAATGAATGAAGGATAGGAACTTTCTTTAAGTTTTCGGCTTTCCTTGTATTGACTATCCCATAGCTTCACTCGTAAACTCCCAAGTATTCCCCTCAAGTCTCTACTGCATTCATTACCGGTGGGTTAAGTTCAGAAATAGTGAAATTCTGAATCTTTCTCAACCCTCCTTGAAGTCTTAGCCGTGCAGGTATTCTTACTTAGTCTAGTTGGTCTTGTCCCTACCCCTTTCGGTCGAATGCTTTCTTTCAATTTCACGATCTAGAGTCTGATCAAGCGCTTTAGGTGAATAAGTCTACGAGCAAAGAATCAGAAAGAGAGAGAGTCAACTGGGGCAGAATCAGTTACAGTTGCAAAGTAAGGACAGTCCTTTTGTTCTTCGAAAAGTCAGATTTTCCATATATATAAGATGGAACTTTTTCCATTTTTCAGTCCTACCACCAAATACCTGGAGACTACCCAACGGTAGTTATTCCAATACTATTGTCTCTCTTTCTAATATCACATACGTGAATTCCTCTTTATTTTCTATCTATCTCTTCGCTTTCTGTCTTGTGTATCGTTACAGCGGTCCTGTAGCTCCTTCGGGTGTACGAACTCTTGCTAACGCACTTCTGGTTCTACAATCTCAGTTCTTCCTGAGTAAAGTAACTAAGCAGTAGCTCTTAGGCATATAAAATGACTTCTAAGTTGAATAGAATAGATGCTTTAATAGTGTTATGAGGAGTCAGTAAAAGAACAATATCAAAGCTGCAGTTTGAAAGATTCAGCTCGTACCTCGCTCCTTAACCATCAGGTCTTGAAACCATATTCTATCTGACCTATTGGGACATCATTGAAAAATCTTTTTGTGACAAAATAAGAATAGCTTTGCTAGCACCTTCTGTCCACCACATATGAACCAAACCTTCATCACTCCGATCTCTAACCATCCTGAACTGATCAATCAGTTTAGATCGTGTAAGCCTTTGCAATACCACGAAGAAGATTTTTACTATAATTATTGTCTCGAGACTCAGACCTTACCTGGACAGCCTCATTAGTACTAACTAGCTTCATCCCTCTCCTGACCGAGAAAAAAAAGTTCCATAGGCATCTTCCATTCATCTCGATTTGGGTTTTTCCGCACCATATTTTGATCTGCCTCTTCTTCGATCCGAAATTCCAAGCAAATCCTTGACTCCTCGAATACAATGGGATTTCACACCTGGCGAATCTTTGACTCTACCTCCTCTTATTAAGACCATAGAATGTTCCTGCAAATTATGACCTTCGCCTGGAATGTGAGCAAATA
Source organism: Euphorbia corollata (assembly GCA_948277035.1). Taxonomy (NCBI): domain Eukaryota; kingdom Viridiplantae; phylum Streptophyta; class Magnoliopsida; order Malpighiales; family Euphorbiaceae; genus Euphorbia; species Euphorbia corollata. Next base: position 23,223 of record CAOJBI010757414.1, read on the forward strand.
TATCATGTCGATTGCTCAACCGTACTTTGGCTATCTTACGTGGAGCTGAATTAGGTTTTTTCGGTGTTCTCGTTGAAACACGCGGGCGTACTCCTTGCTTCTGGGGACATTGATCCGAAGCTCGAGTACGGTCCGTGCGCCGTTTTTCTTCTCTACCATGACGAATCAATTGATTTAATGTAGGCATCGCTCTTTCCTTTCTCCTTCCCCCGAAATTTGACCTATCACTAGTTCTTACTCCCGATCCGAAGCACCCCTTTTCCATTCATAGAGAAATCCAATCGTCAAAATCAATAAAAAAGCCATCATGGACCAAAATCCAAACAGATCAATCTTGTTGGGAGGTACTGCCCAAGGAAAGAAAAAGGTGACTTCCGGATCAAGGATAATAAATAAAATTGAAACAAGATAAAATCGTATATCGAAACGACTTCGGGCATCACCGGAAGGATCGAAACCACATTCGTAGGCCGACAATTTTTCTGGATAGGTTGAACTATTGGAAGAAAATGGAAAAGGAACACCGAGTGGGATCAAAGAAACTAGCGGACTGATCACTAAATAGATACAAATAGGTGTAAATTCTGACATCACCGCAGCCCACTTGGTTCTCTCGCTCCTTGCTCGCGGAGCGGCATACCAAAAATAAAAAATATATATTGTTCTACGCCCAAAGGACTCCTTTTTCAGGTCTGATCAATCAGTTTCCTGATGATAAAGAGCTCCTCCTGGCTTATAGAATAGCAATTTTCTCAAGCGGGCTAGGGATAATAGGGCTAGTAGGCTTTCTTGTAGCATTCTTCTCCGCTACGCCCTCCTTCTCTGCTACGCCCTCCTTCTCCTCACCATCCTTTATTTTTTCATTTTTTTTACCCAAGCTTGAAAGTCTACATCTTGATCTTGAGCTTGAAAGTCTTTTATCCTGGTTTTCTTTCTTCCATAAGCTTTCTATTTCTTCATAGAACTCTTTCCATAAGCCTTCTTCAAGCATTTTATCATTTTCTTTCCGTATGCTTTCACGTATTTTCTCATAGTTTTCTTTATGCATGCTTTCACGCATTTGATCATAGTTTACTTTCCATAAGTAGTCACTAAGCTTATCGTAATCTAAACCCCCCTTATTACTATCGAAAGGTAACATACCTTTCTCTAACGAATTAATACTCATACCTTTCTCTAACGAATTAATTCCTTTCTCTAACGTTTTAATTAAAAATTGAATACTCATACCTTTATCTCCGAGAACTTTCATTTCTGCTAACTCTAAATTTTCTTCCTTATCAGAGAGGGGCCCGAGGGCTTATGAACGACTACCGAATTGAGAGAAGGTAACGGTCTCAGATAGGGCTTATAGAATGTAGCGCTAGGTTACTTACTCTCTCTCTAAGACTCGCCCAGGTGCACTTCGTTAGATTTTCAATGGAACTCGCCGGATTTTATTCATCACTTACGTCATTTCGTTGATTGGATCGCCACACATACACATACACTTCACACATACACATACACTTGCGGAACCACTTTCTTATTTTCACTTCAGCTGGAATGAAAACGAAGTCGCGAGCTACTTCTTCTTCTTTTTTCTCTTCTTTTCTTACCTTACTTACGTGAATTGCTATCTTCTTGCCCGCTGCTTCCCTCCGTCCCCTTTTTCTTCTTCATTATCTTCTCCTTACGAGATATAAGAAAGTCAACTTTCGCACAAGCTTCCAAGGCTTTCACCACCAAGAAGAATAGCACCTGGGGAGAAGAGATCGAATTGCTAACGAGAGCACAGGCTTAGAAAAGGCCTTAGCTTGGAAGGAAATAGACGGAATTAGTAGGGTATAGCTCTGAGTCTTTATAATAGTAGTCTCGGTCTGACTGTCTTTCTGCCTTGAGAGATGCGAAGAGGGAAGAGAGAGGCTAGCTACTTGCTTTCTTAGTTAGTTAGAATAGTAAGTTTCCTTTTAAAAGGTGCCCAGAGTGAGCCCAAAAGGGGATCTCTATCATTCATCGATCCAATTAGTGGTCCACCTCTAGGAAGATGTGAGAAAAACGAAAAAGATTATAGCACATCGTGATCATGAGACCATATACTTAAAGGAAGAGGCCGGTACCAACTCATATTGAGAAGTCGACTATAGAAAGTCTTACCTGATAAAGGTTGAAGTATACTAGTCCTATAAACCTCTCCTCCCATGGAGGAGCAGGTGGAAGTGCTGTTGCTTGTACAGCTAGAATATAAGGCTGAAAAACGGGAGGTGCAAAAGTTGAAGGAGTTGAGGATTCTTCACGCCAACCTATCACCGACCAGAGATGAAAGAAGAGCTGAGAAAGATCTTTTTGCCGTGTAATGTCCAATGGCTAGCAATAGACTGATTAAGGCCTTTGCTTTGAGGTAAAGGGGTGAAGTTATAGAGTATATGAAGAGCTTCCAATCTCTGATGCTCGAAGTGGCTTGTCTAAGTGAGGAAGAAATGCTTTACAATACAACCTCAATCCATCCTTTATGCTGCCTGCATCATTGCATCAGTCTCAGTGCATTAGTTCTTTTGCAAGCTAGCTACGTTACCCGCTATCATATCTGGGCACCCCGCTTTGCTACAACTACGTGATATACGGACAGACGATACAGAGAACCACGACCCAGCTTCCGAACAACGACTACGACTACGATGAGAACTTAGCTTAGCCGGAAAGAAAGTAGGCTATGATTCAAGAAAGAAAAGGAGATAAGATAAAAACTTTCGCTGATTCCAACACAGCAAAGCAAAGACTTGGCATACTCTAACAGCAGTTAGCGCTTTTTCCGAATCAACAATCAAAAGGAAAGTGCTAAGTGAAATGCCAGTTTTTCTTTACCAGTGAAAGTTCCATCACCTAGACCCGAACGAGGATAACAGACTCTATAACCTGCACGAGGGTTCTCCTACAGCTAGCACAACTCCTGGCATCGCTTTTCCAGTTTAAATATCATATATAACTGACTTGAATGGCAAGGTATGACGTTATAAGAGTACAGCTTCTTTCCTCTCCCCACTTCAATCTGAGGGCTGGTCCAGTACTCCTAAGTACTCAGAAGCAAGAGCAAATATGCGAAAGGAAGCCTATAACTTATCCTCCAGGAGGCGAGCTATAGCTAAGCCTGTAGGCGAATACGGGAACCTGGTAAAATCCCTAGCACCAGAATGGAGAAGCCGGTTTACTGGAAGCAAAAGTGATAGCATCTCTACTGAACTTGAACTGAACTTACTAAAAAAGAAATAGAACTGGCATCTGTCTCCTACTCAACAGCTACCTCGACTGTCGCTGCTACCACTCTTCCAGCTGATGCTGCTTCTGCCAACTGATACCTTCTCTTTTTAAAATAAAACTAAGCTGTATTCTGATCTTAGAGAATGGGAACTTGCTTCCTCATATTAGGAGTATGCCGTATTAAATGCACTGGCAGCTACTGCTACAGCTCAGCAACTTACTTTTCTTTTTTCTTACTGAGGTACCATTTGTAGTGGGATCTGCTCAGCCTCTTCTCCTGCTGCTGCTCGAGCAACAGTAGCTCTACCATCTATAATCATATAGAAGAAGAACTAGCTTTGCCATGTAATTGATTCATGAATTATAAGATCTTTTATTCTCTGTCCAATCTATTGATTGAAGCAGCCATTCCAATTGAGAAGGCCATACAATGGGATAAAGCAAAGGAAAGAGTGAGAGTTCCCAGTGCCCCTCTGACTCCGTACTGGGTACTTGAAAGAGAGGCTTGAAGCCGAGTTGCGGAGAGTCTATCTATTATCTTTCCCAAACCCGTGAATCCCATCACATCAAGCCCTCTGTCTTCTGTCCTATAAAAGGAATTTCCACGTCCCCCGATATAAGACATTTCCATTAGATATTCTAGTTAGCCCCTCTTCGCCTCTAGGAGAACGGAAACTCCCTTTCTCACGGGATTCCCCTTTTATTGCTGAAGACTTTGCGTACTAAGATGCAAGCTCGATTGGAAATAGGTTTTCGCCCTCTATATTACATTACCTTAAATGAACCCAATCCCTACTTCTCTTGTCTGTCCAGGTCGAGTGAGAATGACTTGGTAAGGACTTTCTTTTGTTATTCTCAGGAGGAGTTATTCTTCGAGTTCCTAATATGCGGCTGCTGTCTATAAAGAGCAAGACTTCCCTTGTTAGATCAGAGCTTTAGAATCTCCCGTACTACTGCTATCAGTCCTGGAGGCCAGTCTCTTTACTAAATTGCCTTAAGATTAAGGTCAGTCCTCTTCCGGGGCGAGAGATGGACGAAAGTGAGATTCGCCTATGAAATGGATGCTGATTGATGAGGTATCGTGAGCAAGCCGTCCTTCCAATAGGAAAGTACATGGCCATATTCATTAGTTCGTCTGGCAGTTCCTAACTAATAGGGTCACCTGGGCTGCGGGGGTACCGAACCTACTTATAATAAGGGAAATGGGAATCCTGCTTTGATTGTGAATAATTAAAAGGAAGTAGCACTGTCCTTAACGGATAGGGGCTTGGCTCTTTCTTCGAGTGACTGTGTGCAGCAAATCTAACTTGTTAGCTGGACTAAGTGCCCGGGAGAACATTGCCTGGTTCTTTGCCGCTCTTGATTCTACGTAATCATGTCTATAGCATCAAAAATCTTGATTGAAAGACATACTAGAACAGTGACCTTGTACCTCTAGCTGATCGGTCAAAGAAAACATCCTGCTCTTCGAGCATATCTCTGTGCTCTTCATCCCGTATTGACTTCAGTCCTTATCTCTCTCAACTGTGATCACCAGAAGTCAACTATAGAGCCTTGTTCTGCACGGTCAAGGAAGTACATGCAGTGACGAGTGCCAATTAGAATGGGTAGAATGATCGGCTGAGGCATCGGACTGGGTTAGCTACCTTCTCCTGAAGTGAACAGAAGTAAACTCTTTGGTCTCATTCTGCCGCCAAGTGAAGCCCTTTGTTCTCTTCATCTGTGCTCTGACAGAGACTAGCTTGAAAGCCGCATTCTGACCTAGGGCAAAACCATAGGATACCGGCAAATGGATTCCCCCTTCTTTTTTTTCTTTGAAAGGCTATCTCCGGACAGCCCTCAATTGAGATTTACGTAAGGATAGATTCCACTATGTCTACCTTGAAGCTCTCGATTGACTGAGTGTTCCTAAAGTACTCCAAAAAATGGAAGACGAGGGAATCTTTCGACCGGGTTCGAAGTATTTGAACTAGTGCTCGTCGGAAATGTGTAACAAGTCTCGATTACGACGGTTCCATACTATACTCTAACAGAGCAGAGTTTTATACTTATTAATATAAATTAATATATATATAATTAATATAATTAAAGGGTTTTGATGAAAGACTTCCTGTGCTTAAGTTGTTGCTACCGTTGGACCATCTCATTTCAAAGAAAGACAACGAAAGTCAAGTGGTTGGAGCTTCAAGTGGTGATCGATGGGCATTTGTTGAGGAACAATAGGCCGATGGCGGCACCGATAAGAGCTGGTTTCCCGACCCGACTACAAAAAAAGCCTACGCCTCTTCCGTAGTGATAGAGAAAAGACTAAGTACCAGACCTCTGAGTCCTCTTTTTTATTTCCGTAGTGATAGAGAAAAGACTAAGTACCAGACCTCTGAGTCCTCTTTTTTATGGGCTGGGATAAAATCGTTGATCAGACGACTATGTTTAACACATAGTAATAGATCCGCCATCTTATCTTCGATTCCATTATTTTTATATACTGAATTTAATTACAAGTTCGATCCATTAGGTTCTTCGATTTGTTCAGAAAAAAAAACGAGAAAGAAGAAAACATCTTTGATTACGATTAAAAGGAACAATCTAAAATAGACCAAGATCAAATTTCGGGTCATTTCTTGGTGAACATAATCTGCCATAATCTCTTCGATCCCTTTATTTATATGCCAGAATAAAGAGAGATTAAGTAGGAAAGTGGAAGAGACCTTTTTGTAGGTCATAAATAAAGGGAGCAGCAAAGCTGCAGTAATTCTTTGGAAAAGCCCGATTCTCTTTGTCTTCGAGCTTTCATTCCTCAATCTACTCTTTCGTTCCTTCATATACCCCCCCACCAATAGATAGAAACAAATAGGAATAACCAAACCACGTCTACAAAATGCCAGTACCATGCAGCTGCTTCAAAGCCAACGTGATGCTCCTTGGTCAGATGACCAAGATATTGGCGAATACCACATATGATCAAGAAAAGAGTACCTATAATCACATGAAAACCATGAAAGCCAGTTGCTAAGAAAAAGGTTGAACCATAAATACTATCTGAAATAGTGAAGGGTGCTTGAAAATATTCCATTCCTTGAAAGCCAGTGAATACTAGAGCCAGTAAAACGGTTGCTACTAAAGCATAAACTGCTCGTTTTTCCTTCCCCGCAAGTATAGCATGATGAGCCCAAGTTACGGCAGCTCCGGATGAAAGGAGAATAAGGGTATTAAGAAAAGGGATTTCCCAAGGATCTAAAACCCCAATCCCTCTTGGTGGCCAAATACCTCCGATCTCTACCGTAGGTGCCAAAGAAGAATGAAAAAAAGCCCAAAAAAATGCAAAAAAGAACATAACCTCCGATACGATGAACAGAATAAAACCATATCGAAGTCCTAATTGTACGACTTTGGTATGATGTCCTTCCAACGTGGACTCACGTAGAACATCGCGCCACCATACAAACATGGTATATAGGATAAAAAGGAGGCCCAAACTGAGAAGTGTTGCACCCCCTTGAAATGAGTGCATGTACATCACACCTCCTACGGTGGTTGCCAAAGTTCCGAGTGAACCCGAAATAGGCCATGGACTTGGATCTACCAAATGATAAGAATGCCTCTGAGATTGAATCATTTACACTACTTTGCCTCGGTTGTATGTAAACCCCCCTTTTGCCCCACCCCCTAAAGCGAAAGACTAAAGTAGGGTTCTTTGGGCTCTTTCTTTTTTTATATATCTGACAAATTGGAGGGGAGGGTTCTTTCATTGATAGATGTTTAACTATAAATCTCTCTATTACTTTGAGATAATTCTTTGGCTTGTTGGTTTAACCGACGACCGTTGTGGTAAAATGGAATGGATCCTTTTCTTTTTCATAAAGCTTTTTTTTTGTTGGAAAGTAACAATTCCATTCAGTGAATGATTTCGCTTCTTGATAACTGTGTCTCGAATAATGAAGATGGCTTGAAGCTTCTTCGAGGGGAGTGAAAAGTAATCCCTTCCTTAGTAGATCTGAATGTGCTGAGCATTCACTTTAGTTCTGTGTTTTCGATGCAAGCACAAGGAAGTATCCTGGAATACCATCACCGCCAACCATCTCTTCTTGGTAGGAGCTGGCGTGCTGAGGTTTTCAATCTTCTGTGATGAAGGTCTGGAGAGATTCTGTGGGTGGCACCTTACAGAGCTGCATACCACAAACCATTTTCTTACTGATCTGATAAAGCAGACAGCTTGAGGGCAAGTTTCCTTGACTGAATCGCAGATCTCAGCCTAAGGACTGGAGTGGAGGATTTCATCAGTCCTGACATGAAGGGAAATAGAGCCATGTCAGCTGGCTCATGGGAGGCTGAAGAGAAAGAAAGGGAAGTCAATTATGATCGAGAAAGAATCTCTTCCGAACGGACCAAGTCAGAATGAGATTAAAAAACGATGCCTCCTTGGCCGTGTAGAACATGGATTAGCATTATGTCATTCCTACAAGTGATCGCCCATCCAGGATTAGAAGAAATGCTATATGAGGACTTCGAGAGCAAATAGAATATGTTTCTTTCCATTCCTTGTGAGCCACTTATTTCTCCGAAACAAGAGATCAAAGTGATTTTCCTCCTTTTGAGCAATAAGGGGACAGCCTTACACCATTTGGCTACATAGAATAAACTAGAGTACATATAGGATACACCGGTGCTAAAACCTTTTTTCAAGATTTCTTCCAAACTCTTGGTGTCCTTGCTCTGGATCTTGTTCCCCCGGTGTGAAAGCAGTTGGTTCCGTAGTTTGAGAATTCGGCTGATCCCAAGGAGTCCATCTCCATCATTGCATATAAAAATATAGAAGGTAAGGAAGAAAAGGCATAACCAGAAGAATTGTGTAAAATAAGTGAATTTATCCAGTTGAGGCATGATTTATTTCGAAGAAATAGAAAGGATTCCTAGACAGAAAGAGAGTCCTTCCTGTACGAGTAGTGAAGAAGTATATACTTTTTTTTGTTGTTGACCAACGTCAAGCATGGGAGAAAGATGCACAAAGGAAATAGGAAGAATGCATTTTCCAACTAGATTAGATTGGCAGCCCTTGCACTTGGGCCACTACGTCCATGAAAGTGGAAGACATCAGGCCGTGCGCCAATAAATCATGGTAACAGGCCTGTATTTGGTCAAAATCATGAGATGAATTGAAAATCAGATCAATAATGTCAAAGTCTGCCGGTAGAGGGAGTCCTGTCATGTTGAAAAAGATGTTCAGCCTCTCACTTATACCTTCCACCATGAGGTCCTCTGCAGCGTCCATGATAGATTCAACAGCCTCCTCCTTAGGGACAGTGGTCAGATAGGCAAAGTCCAGCTGGGAGAGGGTGTACAATGCTATTGTCGTGGTGAGTCCCAAGCCGAGAAGTACAAAGGCAGTTACCTCTGGCGACGTCAAAAAATCCATTGAAATTCTAATTCCAATTTTTGGGGGAATGCCGCTGCCAAAGTTCTTTTTCCTTCCAAACTATAAGGTATAGTTTACAAGGTCGATAAATTGCACAAGCTCTTGAAAGCCCCAACTATTATGACTATGCAATATCAGGTCATAATAGTCTTTCTTTGGTCAGTAAGCCTGGTGAGCACGTTTCGTTCCAAAACACTTCTCGAACAAGATCGTCCATGTTCCATTCCGGGGCTAATTGGTGCCTGGTCCCTCGGAAGAACTTTTGACATTCGTTGGTGATCGCATTAAACAAGTCCTCCAACTGAGGTGGAGCGCTTGTAGCGTCTGACCTAGTTGAAGAGGTACTTGACAGGCTATCGGCCATATCCATAGATATGTCCATAAAGTCTACATCACTGGGCGTTGGATGCCCATAGAGAATCAAAGATGGTTTTCTTTTCATTTTTTTTTTCATTCAGCACGGTTCAGTCTCCACTTTGATGAGCACAGCACAGTTCACGTTACAGCTACTGCACCCATTGATTTAGCACGACTTTTAGAATATGTTTTTTTTCTATTCCTCGTAAGCCACTTCTTTCCCCAACCCAAAAGAAGGGATCAAAGTGATTTTCCTCCTCTCCTTTTCTTGTCTTGACTTTCTCTTTTTAGCCACATTGGGGCTATGGGGGTCGAACCCAATTCTCCGCACCCCGGATTCCCCGCACTTTCCTTTATGGCTTACCTTAGATTAGCACTAGGAATAGTCGATATCACCAAAAGAAGAAAAAAAACGAAAATTTTTGGGTATAAGGAGAAGCAGTAGGAGAAGGAGTGTAATCAATATTGCATGATATTTTTGTAGACTGAAAGCAGCCTAAACTGGATCAATAGAATATAAAGTAAGGACGAATTCGAGAGAATGAGACTCGTGGGTAGTATGTCTTACTAGCAGCAGTCGTTACGCCGCAGCAGTCAACCAAGTATCAGTCTAGCGGCTTTCTCTTTTCACTAGTCTCATAGCCATATTAACTTAATTAATAATTTATTAGATTAGCCATAGCTATTTCTTTAGCTCTTTACATCCTGCCATTCCATTCCTTCGCTGGGAATCATAGCTTCAAGCAAGCTTTCCTCTCTTCTAGGACTTGGGTGAATGAAAGAGGAGATAATAGCATTGAATAAATCAAGTAGAAGTGTAGTTCCTATCTCTCAGCTCAGATTAGAGCACCGGCTCTTACGCTGACAACCCCCCGTGAGGCCGCGCTTTAACTCCTAGCTCTAAGACGGAGTAGTCTTAGTTGCAGTAGGATTGACCCTCCGCCCTGGTTTTTTGGCTTTTTGAAAATAATAAAGCTGACGAGAAAGAAGGCACACCAACTCTCATTTTTCCAAGAACCGAGTCTTCTTAACTGACTCCATCACTAGTAGTTTCCTCTGGGCATGTCCTTGATATACTAGTGTCCTTACTGCGGGTATTCCTCCAAGAACAACGGATGAAGTAAGAGCGCATTCATTCTAATTTTTCTTCAATATCTCCCGCTACTTCCTTATCCTTTAAATTAAATAAAGAGCCCTCTCTCTGCATCAAGACTAGTTGCTTGCCTTAGTGCAATCAGTTCTGGCA
>CAOJBI010757947.1:0-17313 GCA_948277035.1 Euphorbia corollata
CAAGGTACGTGTTGTTAACATCCAAGTATTTTTAGCCTGAACAATTCCCTTATCGCTAATATAGTTTAAATAGGACCCCGGCCAACCTCATACTTTATTGGTGGAAAAGAGTAATGAAATCACTCATATACCGAATCTTCAAGCACTCAGAAACATCACCGACTCAATTTCTCTCAAGGTATATATGCATGCATGTACCATTATAATCTATAAGATGTTTTTAGTAAATTTACCATATAATGCAAAATGATCTGAGAAATCGATCGATCTCACTTGGATAAATGTTTCAGATTCGATACAAGGAAAGGGGTCAAGGTGACGAGGAAGAAACGACCATGTCATTGTTCAAAATGTTGTCAAGCTACTCTTGGGAAGCAAAAATGGTGGTGGCAATGGCAGCTTTGGCTTTAAACTATGCAGAATCATGCCTACTTGCACAGGCTTACTCTTCAAACCCATTTGCCAAATCAATGGAATTTTTTCAGACACTTCGCAAACCCTTTGTCCTGGAGTTTACGGAAACAACAAAGGCACAATTTGATGCATTAATGAAGGTGATGATGGATATGACAAGTTGCGTAGTTGAGTTCAAAGAATTACCATCTATCTACATTTCTACAACAGAAGTTCCAGCATTTACAGAAGCTATTGCCTCTATTCCAATGGCTGTCTACCGTATCATAACGAGTATTGTGGCTTGTGCATCTTGGATTAATAATCTCCCCAATCTGGCAAAGAAGTATGTATATATCATTTCATTTCAACTCTAAGCACTAAGAACAAATTTGAGCATTGAAAGCAAAAAATTTTGCCACCAAGTAGACACATAGTTGATAGAGGCGCAAGGGGTCCAGGCGCGCCTAATGTACACTAGGCGCATAAAAATTGCAAAAAATATTGTTCTTAAAAAGGGAAGTTAAATGCAATAACATACCAAAAAAGAACTTAGAAATTTGTAGAGGTACATATATAAATAAAATTTACATATTAAATCAGGTATATCTAACATTGATAGGAATTGAATTATTATTACAACTCTCAAAAATAGATGGAAAATACATATTAAAGTTATTCGCCCTTAAATAGAGGGTCTCCAAAATGCACCGAGGCATGCCTCAGGGACACCACCTAGCCTGTCATAGCGAGGCGCCGATGGCTGAGCCCTAAGTGGGCGCGCCTTTGACGACTACGTTTAGATATCAAAAGTTGTGTTGCTAGTATAAAGATAAAGTTATGACTGCATATACCTAAGCGAAATCTGGTACAAAATATTGTTGTCATTACTATATATAGCATCGACTACTAGATCAATATTGTTGCTATATCAGAGTAAATAAACACCAATCACAAGTTATAATAAATTTGAAAAAAATTTCAGGTCTATTACCCCTGCTCCATGGGATTTTGCTAAGCTTCAAGAAACATGCAAGCTTCTCATGGCAAAACTCTACACGTGCCGAATACACATAGGTTCTCTATTTTATAATTTTCAATGAAGGATTAGTACCGCTTCAAAAAGAAAAGATTATGGCTTTGCTTGCTGCTTAGTAATGTTAGGTACATGTTTTGGCAGAGGAGAAGAGAAATGATGAAGCTTATATAATGCTTTTGAATCTTTATGATAAATCCCACATTGACAACATGAACATCCTCAGGGCCTTACTTCAAAGAAAAAATGATGTCTCCCCACTCATTGATGGCGTTACTAAGAAAAGGGTTTGTGTTCTTCTACAATCAACACCAATGCTACATATTTTTTTATATGTTTTCAAACTACGAACCAATGTTTCTAACTTGCAATGGACAGGTTAGTCTTGATGTACTGAGGAGAAGGACTGTGCTACTGCTGATTTCAGGAGTAGATATGAACAACAATGAGTTTGCTATTTTGGAACAGATTTACAATGAATCTAGATTTCACGCAACAAGGATGGGAAGTTTGTATGAGGTGGTTTGGATCCCAATGGTCAACCCAAAACAGCCAAATATTGATGATATGCATAGGCGGTTTGAGACCATGCTGGATATAATGCCGTGGTACTCAGTGCACCATCCAACCATGGTTGAAGGAGTGGCGATTCGATTCATTAAAGACGTTTGGCACTTCAAGAATAAGCCTATTCTTGTTGTTGTTGATCCTCAAGGCAAAGTAGTATGCCCTAATGCATTCCACATGATGTGGATTTGGGGAAGCAATGCTTTCCCTTTCACTACCTACAGAGAAGAATCTCTTTGGAAGGAAGAATCTTGGAGGCTTGAACTTCTTGTCGACGGCATTGATCCAACTATCCTCAATTGGGTGAAATAACTATTTCTTATGCTATTTAGCATCTCAAATTAACATGATATTGGTGACATCTAGTAAATTATTAGTTCATCTTGATTGCCCAACTACGCACACTTCACGCTCTAGATGTCCATCTCCATGCATGAAGTGAGCGCGAGAAGCATATATTTTGCATTGGCTAAGTCCAACATATTATTGCATTAATAACTATTAATACCATGTGTTTGATTAGATAAGAGATGACAAGTACATATTTTTGTATGGAGGAGATGATATCGATTGGATAAGGCAATTCAACACTACAGCAAGAGGAGTCGCATGGAAAGCAAACATAGCACTAGAGATGGTGTATGTGGGGAAGAGCACGAAAACGAACAAAGTTCGGCGAGTGATAGAAATGATTATAACCGAGAATCTTAGTTATGCATGGTTAGACACGACAATAATATGGTTTTTCTGGACAAGGCTAGAAAGTATGTTGTTCTCAAAGATCCAGCGAGGAAAGATTGATGAAGATGATTCGATGATGGACGAAATAAAGAAATTGTTGAGCTACGACAAAGAAGGAAGGTGGGCAGTTCTTAGCAAAGGGTCAAATATAGTAGTGAATGGGCATAGCACAACAATTATGCCAACATTGATGGAATATGATAAGTGGAAGGAACAAGTTCCTGTAAAAGGCTTTGATAAAGCCTTCAAAGAACATCATGACAAGCTCAGTAGTCATTCTAGCCATTGTTGTTGCCAATTCGATTTTCCTACAGATTCCGGTGGGATACCGGAGCAATTCGTATGCCCCCATTGCTCAAGTATCATGGAGAAATATATCACTTTCTCTTGCTGCGAGGATGATGATATGCCTGTAGAATATGCTTAAAAAACCCACACATTGATTTGAACTCTTGTATTTTACAGTAACTTTTGTGTTTCTGTTTTTTTTTTAATACGTACATTTGTTACTACTTCTAAAACCTCAGTTAAACAATGTAATGTACTAATGTATTGCCACCTGTTTGTTGTTAAGAAATTGGATTCTCAAAACATGTAGGCTCTGTTTGCTAAAGGAGAGCTTATTGTTTGCCTTCAGCACTCGCTCCTTATTTTGGTATGTGAAAATATTAAACTAATAAATTTAATATTTTAATTAAATGTTAAATTACATGACTTTGTTATTTACTAGGATAGACCTACATTTTATTTGGGGTTAGGATGGATGACAGAAAACAGTTAAGGGTTTATTTGGCCTCTATCCCTAAAGGCCTAAACGTTGTGATAGAGATCCCATCAGAATAAAGAGATGTTCCTAAGAAACGCTAAAAATCCCCTACTTATAGATTCTACAGTTCTTCCCCTCACCATATGCATAAAAGGAAGAGAAGAAAACCAAGTCCTCTAATTTTGGAAATAAAAATTGAGAAACTCGGCATAATAAATGAGTAGTGATGCTCTAACAGGTATATTAGCACTGAACTAGCGTGACTAAAGCAAATACACGATAAGAAGCTCCAAATGGTGTAGAACAATCACAAGAGCATACCTGTATAAGGCTCCCGAACATATTGTTTCAGTAGTATATTGACAACATTTGGTGGCATAACTGCCAAGCCAGACACCAAGCGAAGATCTGTTCCAATTTTCTTTGACCAAAAAGTGTGTGCTTCTTCTGCTTTATAAAGCTCGAATCAACTGATCATGTATTCCCATAGTGTTTTTTTGTCCCTTGTTTACCATCCATTTGATTACCTAGAACATATTGATGAACAGCTCAAATCCAATCATAACTGAACATATCAGCATCTAACTAGTAATATTATCAAAGATTTAAAAAAAACAAATTATCATCAAATTAGTCATCTGCTTTATTCAAAGTTTCAAACAGTAAAAAACATTATTGTCTAATTATTTCCATTGTTATTCTTATGCCATCATGTGTGGTCATCTGGAAGTTTTATAGTTAAACTTCAAAGTTCGTTAGATTCTACAAGTTATTCTCTTGCAGCCTAATACAAACGGCATTGTATGGCCTTGTTGTTATATACTACACAAAAAGTTAGAATGTGACAAATGAGAGCATGAAAACGAAAAAATAAATCACCTCGTAGAGCCATAACTAGAAGTCAATAGACTTGCAGCCCCTACTCGATACCTGTAAAAATATAAACTAGCTGAAAACTGAAACATTTTGAAATAGGCATTGAAGCAAGCAAAAGTAAAAGAGACAAACCAGTCAAGACATTCCAGGTAGGTGAACGCCACATGATAAAACGGCGCTTCAGCAACTGCTGGAGAGTATGAAAGAAGTGCTGGCAAGGGACGAAGATGAGAACACCATATTCAAACTAGCAATTGAATTGTATTTTGAAAGGATTCTCGCAAATAGACGAGAAATCAAACAGGAGACATAAAATTAACCCGATTGGGGGATGGAAAAAGAGGTGGAGAAATATGAGCTCCGTTTTCAAATCCACGCTTTGACCGCTCATACCCCACCTAGCGCCGCCGCCGCTCCCCGACTTTTTGTTCATAGGGCAGTCGATTTTTCCCTGTCTTCGCAAGAACCCGTCCCATTTTTTCAACCACTATATGTAAATTCTTAAGATGATGATGGCTGTAATATTTATATTTTAATTTATTTAATCTATAAAACATTTAAATCGTTTAAGTTTTGAAACGAAACAATATATTCTATCTGACAGAAGAATAGTGATCCTAAAATATAAAATAAAAAAATAAAATCATCTAAAAAAAATTATTTTTGTGTTAAATATTTTGTCATTAAAAAATAGAAAATGTTAATTTTTAAATTTTTTTATGTTTATTCTTATTATTTTTTATAATATTTTATAAATAATTTAGATTTTAATTGAATTTATAATTTTAAAATATTTGAAAAATGCAAATCCCAATTAATCATCGTCCCAGAACCCCTCAACGTCTAACAATTTTTAAAACACAAAATTTGAGAGGCGGATCCATGGAAGTGATTGAGTGAACAAAGATGCGGGCTGACTGAATTTAACGGAGCGAAGCGATACTGGAATGACAAATAGCTAGTTACACAAAAATGTCTCTTTTACCAATGAACTATTTTGAGCGAATGTTTACGCAATTAAATATCAACTCATTTTAAAGATCAAATATTACAAACTACTTCCCATCACATTTTTATTTTTACCGTCATGTTTCACCCCTTTCTCCTTTAATAAGCATGTGTTTAGCATTTGTTTTATTTTGTTTATTTTACATTTATCTTTCAAACCGTTTATTTTTTTAACATGTCATTTTAAATTATTTTGATTGTCAATTTATTATCTTTGAAACGTCGTCCATTGTGATATATTTTTTCAAAACTTTCAATCATTTGTTGTCATTGATTTTATTTGGAATTACAATCAATTATTTCGGAAAAAAAATATGTTGTCCATTTTTATGTCCTTCATTCAATCATTGACACGTGCATATGTTTTATTATTATTTTATTCTTTTGAGTTTATTTCTCTTATATTTTAATTTCTCTTTTCTGCAAATGTGTAATATGTCAAATAATGAATGGAAAGACATAGAAGGGAATACCAAATATGGGGATAACATATTTTTTTCCCTCTAGTCAATTTTTACCTTTTTTAATGATTTAAAAGGCAGCCGTCTAGGCGGGAATTTCCGGAATGCCGCCACGATTTTATATAATTGGGCGGTACAATGCGGTCAACGAGTAGAGTGTTGCCAATCTCAGGAAAATGCTCAGAAAAGTGTTGCTAAGTCCTAGAAAAATGTTGCTAAATGCTCAGAAAAGTGTTGCTACATGAATTTTTAATTTTATTATATCGGTAATTCTATATTGACACCAGCTTATTTGACACTCGTTTACACTTTACAATTTTCACCATTCATCTTTGGATAGTTAAATCTCTACCATAAGATGAAAACAAGATGGAGGATGGAGATTTCATGGTGTCAACGGGTGTCAAACAATTGGTGTCAATATAAAATTTCTGTTATTATATAAGAAATTACGTGTAAATTAAATTTAATATTTTAATTCATTAATAAATATTAAAAATTAAAACATACTAATCTGACTAATCCCGTTTAGATCCCTATTAATCCCCTCCTAGCTAGTTAGTGTTTTCTATGTAACATTAGAATATTACATAATTTATTGGCAATTAATATTTTAAAACCTAAAAACAATTTTTTTTATGAAACAACTAAATTAATAACTTTACAATCAATACTACAGTACCAATCCATAAGTAGATGGATTGTGAAGGAAGTGATCCCAGAAAATCGGGTACGATTCAATCTACCTCTTGTGTTAATTCAATTCAAAAGAACCTGTTAGATAGATAATTATAAGTTTACTAATATTTGTACCCAAAAATAAAAAAGGATTCAGTGTTATGTAGCTGTAGTTTTGTGAGTTGTGAAGGATGGAAAAACTTGAAAAAAGTAAGGCAAGCGGTGCAGCAAAAATAATAGGAATCATAGTGTGAATGGCAGATGCAGTTGTGGTTGTTGTTTATAAAGGCCCAACCATTTTATCCAATCCGAATTCAGATTGGTTAATCGGCGGCCTTCTCCTTGCTGCTCAATATCTTCTTTATTCACTTGGGTACATACTTCACCTACTTACGTTAATCGGGTCAATCAAATTATGTGTACCAATTTTGGTAGAGTGAGATGATAGTGAGTTAGTGACCTTCATCTACACTTTGTGTGTGACAATTATATCAGTGTGTTTTGTTGCAGAAAAGTATTCGGGTGCTTGGCTACTTAAACCCGATTGCTTTAATTAGTTTCTCTTCTTTTTTCGGTAAGAAATTAAAGGTCGATTCTTGGTACCCCTTGCCAATTGTAGTGAAATAGTGTCTAATTCTGCAATGTAGTACCGGTTATAGGCAAATATTTGGATCTTGAGTTGGGTGTTCTGTTTCTTGGAGATGTTCTCCATCTCGGCTTGTAAGTTTAATCATCACATTATGATTAAATTTTAATCTAATGATCAATTTTTATTGTAATTAGAGTAATGTTAACTAAATCATTTTGCCATCTTGAATTGCAGTTTTATTGGGGCAGTAGCAATATCATTTGGGTTTTATGCTGTTTTATGGGGAAAATGGGAAATGCTGATGAAGAAATATCGATCTCTACTGATACAAAAACCCCTTTATTGCAATCAGTTTGAAATTTTTTTAATGAAAGTCAATTATTGTTACTACTCCATTCGAAGTTGATATGATACTTTTCAGATGATTCGTCTTTTAATTAAATTTATTATTGTACATATTTGGAATCCAATTTTGATCTCCTAATTAATGACTTCGAAGTCAAATATGCAAACAAAATAAGCGATATAGCTGCATAATCTATAATATTTTAATTACCCTTATTTGGTGATCTAGATGTTGTTGGACCACTCAGATATTTCAACCAAGCATTAATAATAAGTAATATTGTATTTCGTGATGTCGAGAGCTCGGCTAATCTGCAAGAAGAAGAGAGGTTAGATAGGCATGGTTAGAGGTTCGGTGAAATCTCTCCGACGTTCAGGTTAGTTATGGGCAAGAGAGAAGAATAATGATGAAGATAAGTGGGGAGAATGATTGTCTGATTCTTTAGGATGCATGTTATATATATATATATATATATATATATATATATATATATATATCTGGGCCTTTAGGCCGAGGGGTCTGAATTGTGGCTAGTGATATCATTTTATAAAACTAAATTATAAGTAGCAAAAAAAAAAAAAACAATTGAAGATTTTGGCAATTTATAATTTGTACCGTAATTAAGTACTTTATAATTTTTAAAAATTGTTTTTATTAAAGAAAAATTGTCTCATTGTGTTTACAATAATAACAAATAAAAATATCTAAATGTGATTTCAAACCCATGACTGTTATATGATTGATTGACATGTAACTTGGACTTTTTGGTGTGTATATATTTGATGAAGAATAATATGAGATTAAAACAATTAAATTTGGGCACATTTACCTTTTTATTAATCAGCTGTTGCATTTTATAAATTGCTTAAATCAAATCTAAGAAACCACATTATAATTGTTAGCTTATAAGCTAAAAAATAAGTAATTAATAGAAAAGGCATTGATAAGGCGGTTATTCAACTCATAACGAAGAATGATAAACACGAATTATCATTGATTTATGAATCAATGCACAGATTGAAATAAAAAATAGAATGTGCAGACCTTTACATCATTATCAATAAAGAACCATGTGCAAATAAATTTAAATATTTGGAAAATTGTCAGATTCATAATGAAGATAAAAAAAGTAAACCTTAATCTCCACAAAATTATATATTTCTAATTTGACTTGTCACTATTGGCTAAATCAACTGATTTTTGGCAGCAACATATCTTTGATATATTGAGAAAAACAAATCAAGGCTAAAATCTGTAGAAAGAAAAGAACAGGAGAAAAATGGAATCAGGTGCAAGGTGGTGTAGTTACAAGAATGCAGTAGCAGTTGCAGGCATGGTTGGTGTTGGATTTGGAGTTGTTGGTCTCAACATCATTTTCAAAGCTGCTTCTATCAAAGGGATGAGTTATTTTGTTTTCCTTTTTTACACTTATCTCTTCAACACCCTTCTTCTTCTTCCTCTTCCTTTTTACCTTTGCAGGTATTCATTATATTTCTTCTCGATTCAAATTATTATGTTTGTCTTTTTCTCTATTTCCATATGATCAGTTAGCTTTTTTGACAAAATAATGCAGAAGAAACGTGATTCCAGTGTTCAAATTCCCTCTTATCTCCAGATTATGTGCAATTGCTGTAATTGGGTATGCAAATTTTGATATTGAAATTACATATGTTATGTTATTGAATCATTGAATAATTAATAGTACTAGTAATAGTGATCAGGTTTTGTGCTCAATTTATGGGATATAAAGGAATTAAATATAGTTCTCCAACTATGGCCTCTGTTATGAGTAATCTCACTCCAGCCTGGACCTTCATTTTTGCAGTCCTTTTCAGGTTTTCCATCTTTTCATTTTCTTTTCTTTTTAAACCTAAACCCTTTTGCTCATTCTTTGATTCTACTCTCTTTATGTTCATGGAATGAAATTCAAAGGATGGAAAAGCTAGCTTTGAAGAGTTTAATTACACAAAGCAAAATCATAGGGACAATGTTATCAATAACAGGAGCATTTGTAGCCGTCTTCTACAGCGGTCCTGCGATTCTATCAACTCCAACAAAACCATTGATATCAATGTCACCTCATCAGAAAATGGTAGCTGAAAAATCAAATCGAGTGCTTGGTGGTACTTTACTTGCTATTCAGCATATTCTTTATGCTTTCACTTTCATTATTCAGGTAAAAACTAAACAACCCTACTTATAAATTCGTCTTTCTGAAATATATATGGAACGAGATTAAACTGAATATTAATGGTTGGGAATTTGGCAGACTCAAATGATGAAAATACACCCATCAGCACTACTGTTAACATTCTTGAGTTACTTGGGGATAGCAATAGTATCAGCACCAGTTTGTTTTGTAGCAGAAAAAGACTTGAATGCTTGGAGATTGAAGCCCGATATCACTTTGGCTGCACTTTTATACTCTGTAAGACCAACTACGTACTTCCAATTCCATTGATATTTATACTTTGTGTAGCTAGTAAAAATAACAATGAATTTGTGTAAAAATGTGGGAGGGGATAGGGAATAGTTGGGGGGGCCGCAATAAGCATAATTCACTTATGGTGTCTGCACATAAAAGGGCCGGTATACGTAGCGACTTTTCAGCCATTGTCAATTGCCATTGCTGCTTTTTTGGGGTTTTTTCTACTGGGAGAAGCTCTTCATCTTGGAAGGTATATTATGTATATAATATTTGCAACTCTTTTTTAATGTAATATATATGAATATATAATGACATGAAATGATGGGTATCAATTGAAGTGTGATAGGAGGAGTAATAATAGCAACAGGAGTGTATGGAGTGATATGGGGACAGGCCAAAGAAGAAAAACTAAAAGAGCAATCATCTGCTCCTCTGGTGGATTCCAATTCCCACAAAGTTGAAGAACGACCTCCTTTCAATATCAGTATTCCTGATGATGCCAATCAACTTGTCACTCATCGCTTAAACACCTCATAATTTTAGACCACCACATATTATATGTATAAGTTTGGGAGGTTGAGTGTCTATGTATAATTAAGGTTTACGTACGGAACACATTTTTTTTTAAATAAATTTGTCTCATTGAGCTTACAATAATAACAAAAAAAAAAAACTTTGTCCCGCCTCTAAGATTATAGCTTTATGTATTAACCACCTAGGCTAAGACATTTGACACAAAATAAATTTTACTTTTATGAATGAATCCTTATTTTATTTTATGCATAACTTTGCAGAATCTCTAAAAATGTAATTGTTAAAAATGTGTAACAAGCTTAAGGTATATTTCGTACAGTAAAATTTTATTTGAATTAAATAATTATATATACTTTTTTCACTTTTAATTATTGATACCAAGTGTAAAATAAAAATATATAAATAATAATATTAATAATAATAAACATGTATTATTCTAATATATTACTAACAAATTAATTAAAAAGTGATATTTATTTTTCCAAATGCTCCAGTGTTTGATTTT
This sequence comes from Euphorbia corollata, assembly GCA_948277035.1. Classification (NCBI taxonomy): domain Eukaryota; kingdom Viridiplantae; phylum Streptophyta; class Magnoliopsida; order Malpighiales; family Euphorbiaceae; genus Euphorbia; species Euphorbia corollata. The sequence continues at coordinate 10,929 of CAOJBI010757947.1, forward strand.
AGGGTAGGGTAGATATAAAATTACTAAATATTGAGTATTTTTTAATATTTACAAATATCCAGCTGTATTAGTTGATCATTATGCTCAAGCAATGTATTGTTTTATTTGGGTTCTGTTGTATTTTTAAAGTTTCTAAGCTTTTGATTTCATATGTGTTGCATGTAGTGAAAGCTTTGTAGCATTTATTTCGTTAAATTCATACCTATCACCCTTAATTTTGCAGGTTTTATTACTTATCCCTCTAACTTTCTGTCAACCCTCTTAACTTGGTAATTATATATTACACAAGTACCCCTTGAGTTGACATGGCATGTAATATGTAAAAAACATAGGCTTAATATATCAGGAGGTACCTGAACTTGTCCCTAAAAACCCGTTGCCTCCCTGAACTTTCAAAGTGATCTCGTAGCTACCTCAACTTTAAAAAAGTGCATCACTTGGCTCCCCGAACGCCACATGTCAGCTTTCTGATTGGAGTGAGAAAATTTAGAAAAATGACATCTTTGAAAAATCAAACCAACCAAAAATGAACATGTGGCATTCAAGTAGTAAAGTGATGCACTTTTTGAAAATTGATGTAGCTACGGGGTCACTTTGAAAGTTCAGGGAGACAGCGAGTTTTTAGAGACAAGTTCAGTACGATGCATTAAGTCAAAAAAACATACATGAAAGGCGCATGAAGGGAAAGTGGAAATAAAAAGGCCAATTGCATGCATCGTGTGGGCAGTAAAATTCCAATTTGTACAATCCCTAATTTTCTCCTTCTCTGTTCATCTTCTCAAACCCATTTAACAATCTCTATTCTCCTTCTCTGTTCATCTTCTCAACCCATTCCCTCCCTAATATTCTGTCACAGATTCCATTTTCTCTCTAATCACTAATCTTCACCGATTCTATTTATTCTCATAGTACTGTGCTTGAATGTACGATAGTCTATGCTGCAAACAGCCTCTTATTATTGTTGAACTGATAGGGTCAATAATTTGTGGCATGCTTTAACAGTAAGTAGGCGATCATAGTATATGCTGCAAACGACCTCTGATTGCTGTTGTCGTTTCTTTATTGGTTTATAGCTGGTGTTGCAATCACTCGTTCAAGAAACTTGGGCCTTTCACGGTTTAGAGAGGGGAAGAAAAAATTAAGAGATTTTGAGAAGCCGGTGTTGTTTAGAGAGTCGTATTGCCGCTTGAGAAGCCGAATTCAGCTGGCGATGCCTCAGTCGCGATTTTCAGAGAGAAATTCGAACAACCAAGTTCAAGGTTGAAGTGAGATTTGACGAGAGATTTTGAGGGGTTGAACAATTAGGTTAATTTAATTTAGGCTTAATACATCATGGGATCCCTCAACTTGTCCCAAAAAACCTCCTACCCCCATGAACTTTCAAAATGGCCCCGTAGCTACCTCAACTTTCAAAAAATGACCCTGTAGCTACCTCAACTTTCAAAAAGTGTACCACTTTAATTACTCCCTAAATGCCACGTGTCCACTTATGGTTGGTTTGACTTTTCAAAGATGTCATTTTTCTAAATTTTCCCACTCCAATCAAAAGCTGACACGTGGCTTTCAAGGAGTAAAATTGTGCACTTTTTGAAAGTTGAGGTAGCTACGGGGTCATTTTGAAAGTTCAGGGGAGCATGAGGTTTTTTGGGACAAGTTGAAGGATCCCATGATGTATTAAGCCTTTAATTTATATATATTTTTGATATAATTTTTTACTTGCTGACGTATCGCTGAGCTGTAATAGTCTTTCTTCCATTGCGCCACTTTAAAGTGTGTACTTAACTGAGAGTCAGTTGTTACAATAAATTCACTTCAATCCACTACTTTATTTCTCTACTCTAAAAAAGATTTTTTTCATCAAATAATATTTTATTATTATTATTATTGTTGTTGTTATTATTATTATGTTATTCTTATAATTATTTAATAAAAATATTCAATTTTTATATTATGATTATTTAGATGTATTTTTTTTAGTTTAACTTTATTTTTCTAATAAATATTTATTTATCTTATAATGTTTTATTATGTAATTTTTAAATTTATTTTTAGAATTTATAATTAAATATTTATTGATGTAATGCATTTTATTTTTTAATATATTATCTAGTTTTGAAATTTATTGTCTATGTTCAAATTTAGTTAATATAACAATAATAATTTTATATATAAATTAAAAAAAATATTATTGAAAATTTTAAATATATTAATAATTATTTAAAACACGTGAAAATTAATTTATAAATTATAAAACAATCCAAAATAATAATAAAATATTCAAATTGAATTATAGAGTAAGGAATGGGATACTCCAAATTTGGAGTATCTCATACCATATTCTATAAATAGAGTATACATTTGAAGTAATGTTAGAGATGAATCCTACTTCAAATATAGCAAAAGTGATGTTTTTAGAGTACCTTTGGACTTGCCCTAATACATAATTGTTAAGTTGAGGGGGCTGAAGAACACAACAGAAAGTTGAGGGGGACAAGCGATAAAACCTACAGGTCTCTATCAACTAACTCAAGCACACGCCAAGTTAAGGGTGCTAGATATGCATTTAGCCCATTTGTTTGTGTTTTCATATCATTGTAACCGACACCAATTTCAAATATAACCAATGCTAGAACTGAGTATCAACATCGGTTGTCATAGATTACCGATGCCAATATCTTTTAGTATTAGTAGTATATATAATGACGCCATTGCTCCATGAGCGACATCAGCACAATGACATCTGTTCAACTGATTTAAAGAGAGAGAAAAAACCCAATGTCAACAAGGCCTTTTCTCTACTGCTGAACAAGTACCCTACCATTCATTTCATTCCATTACAGATTGCATCAAATTTTTAAATAAACGCAAAAAAATCAAGAAAATATATTGCTGGCTACTAGTTGTAGTTATGTTAATTTCTCTTTGATGCTCTTGTTACATTTATGGCAAACAAAAAACAATGAGAGGGTTAATAACGTAGAATCATCACTTTTTTAGTTTTAAAAAATAGTACTTTCTTAAGAAAAAAAAATTGTTGGTGTGGTGGTGGTTTTGTTGGCTAATTATGTCCTTGTATTGTTTAGCTATTTTTTATTACTTCATATTTCCACGTGGCATTTACCTATTTATAATCATGCCGTAGCTACACTAACTAATAAGTAATAAGTAATAACTATTAAATGTTATGAGATCCCAATTAATTTTTGTTCACATTCCAAACTAATCTAGACATAATCCCAATCTAACTATGGGATTGTCCCTCATTAAATTTTTTTGTTGTTAAATATCTGGTAGTATTATGAGAATAAAAACGAATGATTACTCGGATATTTTTGAAGTAGTGAAACACTGTCAGATTCAAAATATTTCGGTGGTACTACCGAAGATTCAATCGGATAAAAATAAAGAAATAAAGAACGAGAACGATGATTTGATATGAAAAGTGTACCGAAAATGAAAGTATGTTTTTCTGTATGTGTATTACCAGAAAAAACGTTTATCCTATTTATAGGAATCGAAACCTGCCCCCAAAACAGTTATCCGCCATTAACCGAAAAGTCGTAACTTTTCGGACTGTTTTTGACGAAACAAAATAAAAAATCGCAACTTTTCATTAATGACGTTATTAAAAAATAATGACTTTTCAGCTCGACCCCAGCCTGGGGCGCTGCCCGCCAGGGGCTGCCGCCCCTGGGATCCCGCAGTACCCCGATTTCTACGTTTCATGTTATAACTTGAATCAAGCATGCACTCCGCATTCTCCTACTTGTTCAATGATTTATAACACGATTTCATTTGACAAACACACAAATCAATCCAATTACATTAAAATACCAACATTTTTGTCAATTGTTGTATTATTCAGTTAATGTTTAAAAATTCAGTTTATCGTTCCTAATTGTCAATATCTATATCTTAGGTGTGTGTCATATAGGAGATAGGGTAACGAAGACATCAGATTTAAATCATTTGGACGTATTCACTTTGTAATTACCTACATATCGTTCCAGAAAGAAAGAATTTATTTCCCTTAAAAACAGGGCCGTCTCTAAGTTTTTCGGGGCCCTGATCATGAGGGAAAAATCGTAAATGAGGCCCTCAAATTTAACGTTAATTTGATATGATTACACAAATTTAAATATAAATTTGATATGGTTATACAAATTATTTAAATCTTAATAAACAACCTTTATGAAAATAAAGATATGATTAAAGTAGTTATTTAAAAAAATTTCTGATACAACTTGTTCAGTTAAAAAGAGAATATATAATTTAATTGAAAAATAAATACTATTCAAGATATTGTTATTGGTTTTTCTTTAGTTTATTAAAAAAAATTAAATAAGAAAAAAGATAAGATAAATAAAGAGACAGAAAAATTAAATAAGATTAAAGATAAAGTGAATAAAGAGATAAAAGAAATTAAATAAGAAAAAAGATAAGGTGAATAAAGAGACAAAAAAATATATACGAAAAAAGATAAGGTGAATAAAGAGACCAAAAAATTAAATAAAAAAAAAGATAAGGTAGACCAAAAAGGAGGTCCTTAGGAATCGAACTCGGTTAAGTAGGAAAAGATCACACACTCCAACCACCAGAACCAAATATAATTTATGATAATTTATTTCACAGTATTGTACATATTTAATTTTTTTATACTCGAACTTTAACCCGAATAAAAATATAAGGCCCCCGAAAACTTGGGGCCCTGGGCGGTCGCTCACCCCGCTCCTGCTATTGGGTCGGCCCTGTATGTACCAAATACTGCATACATATACCAACTGATCTGTATGTATATTCTTACATATACTAAATGCAATATACTTACATATACCAATATTTCATTTATGTGTATTATCACACATGTGTAATGCTTTATGTATACCAAAAAACCATTTTTATATACCAATATACCAAAAGTGTGTTTTATATATACCAATATACCAATAAGTATACTATATTATGTTTATATATACCAAATAGTGTATATATACGAATAATACTTTAAAGTATACTTTCATGTATACACACATATAACGATACTGATTTACAAAACCATAACATCTATATATGTGCTAATACTGTTCTAACCATAACTTCGAAATAGCAACGTTTGCCAACTCAAACAAAAGCACAAATTCAATTACATTATCTCAGAAATCCCAATTAATTCAGTAAACTAGGTCACAAATAACATGCAACATGAATTACATGTTCAGTTGATCCTCGAACCCTTGATTTAATAGCGCCCTTTGTTTTCATGTTGATTCAGTTGCGATTAATCGGAAAAACGGAAGCCGATGATTTAATCGGAAAAATGGAAATCGTTGACACAAAGGGAACGGCGATTTTCTCAGGTGAAAGGCGTTGATTGCAAAGAACAGTATACCAAAATTATAGCCGATGATTGCAAATGCGTTGATTGCAAAAGGAACGACGCTTTTTAGCCGATGATTGCAAAGAGCAGTTTAATGAAACCGACGACAGTAGAAGTTTCGAAAGAGCAGAAGTGGAGAAATGGAGTTGAATCAGCGCGTTGAAAGAGGTGGTGTGATTTGTTTCCAATTCTTCCCCTATTTTAGCGGGATTGTTACGTGATTTTAAAGGGGCATTTTTTTTAATAAAAATGGGCATTTTATAAATTAGAATTTATTGTAGTGGTAATTCCTAAATAGTAATTTCTATACCATAAAATCACATCCTATAGGAGGGTGTTTATAAAAATTACCCTTGATTGAATCAGTCGAATTGATGACTTAGATATATGGTTTCAACAACATTGTTCCCTAACGGTCCTTTAATGGCCCATATCGCCTTTTTTATTGGTTTTACTTTTCAAATATGTTTTGTTTCTTTCTTCAATCAAAATGTGACATGAAAGAAATCTTTTTTTTTCCAAAGTTGTGACTATTCAAAGTTGATGTCACGTATTTTAAAAAGTAAAATGCCAAATTCATGGACTAACATGCAATTTACCAATTTTTCCCGCAAGGAAATAGTATATATTATATTTCATTATTGGTTGATGATGAAACACTTCCCAACTCTCATGTGACTTACATTTTTTACAGGGATTTTTTTTCTTTGTTTAAACTTGTAAATGGTAAACTTGTTCATGGGTTAATGTACTCGTCCGCCCAAACTCGTTTCTATGAAACAGGCTTGGACACTTATTTTTTCACAAAGCCCGATCCCAAACATATCAAATTCCAAAAAATTTTAGATCACACATAGTTTTATATAAAGACACGACTCAAGTTTAGTCCAATGAATAATTAATTATATAATTTATATTTATATATTATAGGCATGTTCTCTTCAACTTTTGAAACCTAAACTGAACTTAACTTATTTGAACTTAATGTGTAACGCCCCGGGATTCGAC
>CAOJBI010758521.1:0-11096 GCA_948277035.1 Euphorbia corollata
AAAAAACATAAAGGAGGCAATTATTAAGACAACCATGAAACCGTGAACTAACGGACCAGCCTGCCTAAGCCAGAGGGTAGAGTTAAGGCTCAATTATTGGTGTGGTCACACTTTACACTGCCACATCTTACTATCCTCAACTTTATACACCCCCTGACCCTGACCTGACCGGACCAGGCCCTGTCCTGACCCTGTAAACCCACCATACAATACCAGTAGTCACATTTAAGACAGTGACAAATTTTGCATCAATGAAGCAAGTACTCACTAAAAATCCATTCTTTTTTCTTCTTTTCAGCTACAATAATTCATACCACATTTTTATACACTACTAATATAAATAACAAAAGGGTATCGTTATCTACCCATTTACTCACTGTTCTGTGATATTACCTCACCAAATTTCAGAAACAGTTGAGCATCTGAGGTGCTCATTGAAGGGCAGTTCATCACATGTGGAGTTTTCAGATTCGCGTACTCGTCTATGTAGCACGAAACTTTAGCAGAGGGCAGCGGGGGTGGGGGGGCCTGCCCTGCTGGGGTGCACTGCTTTAGTGGTGCTGTGATTGGAACTAGGCTCCCAAGTACTCGAGTCACTTCGTGCATTGTCGGCCGGTCTGATGGTTGCCTCTTGGTGCATAGGAGGGCAAGCTGAAATATCTTCTTGACCCCCCCGAGATCTTTGCATGTTGCTGTGATTTCTGGATCAACGGTTCCCATTACCGCATTGTTGGCTGTCTTGGATAAGATCTAATACACAGATATAAATAGCACATGGTCAAATAAAGTCAAATTCCTTATTAAAAGATAACTACAGAGGGCCAGTCAGGGATTGTTTTCCCATGTTGTTCGGAAAAACTTCATTTCCAAGTTTTATTGTCCCAAAACGCTCCGGAAATAAATAATAAACAAATCCTAATTAATTAATATTATGAGTCAAACAAAATCTTTTGTCCAACGTCAAATATGTTCTATGAAAAATTTTGTGATTAGAGCATTTCAAGACAAGAGTTGAGACAACAATCCCAAACAGGCCCTTGGCCCTCACGGCTTACTTGGTTTTTAACCTGAAAAGCTCAACTCATGTACTTCCATAAAACAACATATTTTGATATTGGACGATATATTTTGCTTCTTAATACTAATTAATTAGGATCTATTTGTTACTGATTTCCCAATGCTAGAATATGCGGTCATAATGAAAGCTTGGAAATGGGAAGCAATCCCAAAGCCCTAAATGCATAAGCATACAAGGATGAGTTGAGGGCTAACCAGATGATGAAGATTGCATTCATTGTCCACAGCTTTCCTTCCGGTAAGCAACTCGAGTAGAACAATTCCATAACTATAGACATCAGATTTTTCAGTGAGTCGGGAAGTGCGGGCATACTCGGGGTCTATATAACCAATGGTTCCCATAATGTAGGTGGAAGTGTGGGACTTTGATACACATAAGCTTTTTGCAATGCCAAAGTCAGTAAGATGAGCCTCGAAATCTTTGTCCAATAGAATGTTCGATGACTTCACATCCCTATGAATGATTCGGGGGCTACAGTCATGGTGAAGATAAGCTAGCCCCTGAGCAGCACCTAGAGCTATCTGAAGACGAGTATCCCAGTCGAGCTTTTTCTTCTTTGAAGGGCCTAAAATAGCAGTTTTTGTGAATATGTGAATTTTTACCGAAATGGCAGTTTTGGACAAAAAGAATGACATCTCTAACATTTCGAACACTTACCATGAAGAAGATCCCACAGGCTGCCATTTTCCATGTAATCATAGAAAAGAAGATTCCCTGAAGGGGAGAGGGAATATCCTTGGAGACTGACTAGATTCCGATGTTTGATGCTCCCAACTGTCTCGAGCTCTGTCTCGAATTCCTTCAAACACTGAGGATAGTGAGAGTAGAGCCTCTTGATGGCCACTGGCTTGCAATTTTTAAGGACACATTTGTAAACAGTGCTTGATGCTCCATAACCGATTATATACTTCTCGCTCAAATTCTCTGTCATCCTCATTATATCCTCGTAAACATGGAGTGCCATGTTCATGTTAAGGATCACCAACTTTGGTGTTGAGTAAGTCACTGTTTGTTCAAACCAGAATTACAGTTAGGAATTGAGGAAACTGTAAATTTATGATGAATTACAGAAATTACCAGGTTTGTCAAGAGATCCATCTGGGAAAGGTGCTGGATTGTGTGGGCGGCATGCTGCTACTAAGATCATGAGAAGAATGACAAGAGCTCCAATGGCAATCCCGAGAATTGCAGCTTTAGAAATTGTAACTGCATTTATAATCGCGAAATCATTTGTCACATTTGCAATTAAAAATAGTGAAGTTTCAAGTATGGTTGCAAGAACAAACAGATGAAATCAACACAATGAAGAACTTCAAGTTTTGAAAAGCAATTAGCAGTAATTTCATCTTTTGGCCTAAAGTTAAAACAAAATTCAATACCTCGCTCAGGTGGACGAACTTCACTACATGGAGATTTCAGCCAGTAGCCACAAAGGCCAGGATTTCCAAAAAAACTACACATTTTAAGATATATAGTAATGGAGATTAGATATACAAGCTAGAGCAGCATGATGATACAAAGAATCTGGTAAAGTTTCTTACCTGGCAGGTGAAAACCTTGTGAAGTTATTGCTTGTGGGAATAACGCCAGATAGATCATTGTATGAAATATTTCTGCAGCGAAGCAATCAAATTTCTTCCAATGAGATGAAGCGTTGTAATAGTGTAAAACTAAATAAACAATAGTCGCTACAATAGAACCATAGCAGAACAGATGGAGGACTTACAAGATGGTTAGACTTAGGCAGTTCACCAAAGACATTACATCACCCGACAGGTTATTGTTTTCCAATTTTCTACAAGTATAATTGTCAAGAGAGACAACAATTGTCAATTCAGAACCAAAATGTTCGATTCCATCAACACATTGCTAAAATTTACTAGCAGAATTTTAAGGCTGCAAATTTAAACTTACAACATGAACATGTTCTGGAGTTGACTAAGCTCAGCAGGAATCACACCCGACAAACGATTCTCTGAAAGATCTCTACAATGCCACAAAAGAAAAGTTAGGGAGGCAAAAACAGGCATCACGCCTATGTGGCAGAATCAGGTAACTTTTGCATTTCATACATTTCCATGATGCTTCTCAAGTTTCCAAACTCTGCTGGAATAACTCCTGATAATTGGTTTCTGCTCAAGTTCCTACACAATAGGAGCAGCCGTTAGAACGAAGAAAAGATTGCAATGAGATGGAATTACTTTGCATCGCAACTTACAGCTTCAGAAGATGTTCCAAGTCACCGAGTGAAGAAGGAATGGACCCACTAATTTTGTTGTTAGAAATATCCCTATGCAAATTGGAAATTTTCAGATGCTGGTGATAAAAAGAGATGGTAAGAACAGAGGAAAGAATGGAACTGCCGATACTTACAAAGTATCCAAATTACCGATCCGAGAGATCTCAATTGGAATAGGACCCTTGATGTTGTTGGAAGACAGATTCCTGGAGAATAAGGGAGAAAAGAACAATCAAGTCAAAACTCGGGAAATTTCAATTCGGGTTACTAGAAAAACATAAAGATGTACTTGGTTTTTGCTAGAACACAAACTTAGCAACATGGAAAAAACTTACAAATATGTCATACTCTCGAGTTTCTGAAAAGCACGTGGAATGGTTCCGTTCAATTTGTTCCCATGCACATTGCTAACATTGAGTTCAATTATTAGTGAATACTTTATTAGGTAGGTGAACACTTCAGTTTCAAATGACAAGACAACACTAACTTACAGGCTGTTGAGATTTGTACATGAGCTGAGATTATCAGGTATTGGCCCTTCAAGATGGTTATTGGCAACATTTCTACAGAAACATTGCATTAGTAATACAAACTCAACGCCTGGCAATAAGTGAATAATAAACATTGATGCAAAAGAACATACAGATCAAACAAATCAGTAAGCTTTCCAAGTTCTGCTGGGATTTCTCCAGTGAGTTCATTATCATTCAATTCCCTGACCAAATTAGGGCAGAGCGTCAAGGACCAATATGTAACTCATAAAGAACGCCATTGATTAAGTATAAAAAACAGAGTGAGCGTACAAGTAGTGAAGCCTAGTCATATTCCCAAGCTCTGGAGGAATTGATCCTGTAAGTTTATTTCCATGCAAATACCTGACAAATACAAACAAGGCAATGAATCATATCAGACATCTAAAAATATCAAGAAATCGTAGGAATAAATGTCTAAAATTCCAAAATATAAACGTCATTGCAAATTGTTCAACTCAAGTATTATAACAAACGAAATAACAACTAATAAGAAGGTGCAACTATAGGATTCACAAACTTACAATTTCTCTGTGTATGTTAAGTTTCCCAGAATAGGAGGTATTGGACCAGTCAACTTGTTGCAGCTTAAATCTCTGGTTTTGAACAAGGAAAAGAAACAGTATGACAAACATAATGTTAAAATAAGAAGGGGATTGCGAAACAGCAATGCAATAAAAAAAATCAGAGGAAATGTGATTAACAGACTTACAATACAGCAAGTGCCTGCATCAGGCCAATCACTGATGGAATTGTCCCTCCCAACTGATTACCTTGCAAGGATCTAGTCAATCAAATGAAGGGTCAGGACAACCTCGATAAACAAGTTGCACTTATAAAAGAATTAGAAATCGAAACTATGAATAAATGTAAGAAAAGTGCAAGCACATACAATGTAGCTACTTGTAAGAAACCGATGTTGAACGGAATCTCCCCTGTCAGCCGATTGTAGGACAAGTCCCTACCAATAGAGTTCAAATTGTAACTTCTAGTTAAGCACAGAAACCATTATTTGCATTTCGATTCATCAAGGGAAGAATACATACAAGACTTGGAAGGAAGTACAGTTGCCAATGTTTTGTGGAATACTCCCAGTCAAGCTGTTGTTTCTCACATCACTGCAGTAGAAGACATGGAAAAATGCTATTTCAAAGAAAAGAGGAACATATTATAGAGACAACATTTAGTGGTGATACTTACAAATACCACAACCCAGTCAGCTGGCACATATCTGAAGAGATTGAACCCACTAAATTGTTACCCCGCAAACCACTAAAAATGAGGAAAAAAAGGGACAATCAGGTCTGATTCATGATAACATTATCTTAGAAACATTATACATTGTAATCCAAAATTTATCAAGGACTCATCTTTAATTGTTTCAGATGAAGAAACTTTACGGGTTCAGATTTTTATTACCAATAATAAAATGACAGGTATCTTAGTTAAGTACTTAAGTTTTTAGAATAATCAGCAATATGCCAATATTAGCTAGCAATAAAAGAACTGGTGAATGTGCATAAATTAGCTAGAATGCAGAATTATAATTCAAAGTGGAAGGATAACTTGTATCACACTGAAATCTATCAGTACTTACAGATACTGCAAAACTTCGTTCCAGTATATTAGTCTAGGTATTTCTCCACTGAGTTTATTCTGTGCCAGATCTCTGAAACACAAATTGCAAATAAGAATGCAGAGTATGAAAGAAACATGAAGAGAAGACATTGATCAAGGGAAAACTTACAACACTTTTAAGTTTGGAATCTGTGATAGAGTAGATGGAATTGGCCCAATTAATTTGTTATTCTTCAAAATCCTGAAACCACGCAATTTGAGATAACATTAGAATCAAGGTTCTTAGAGTAATAAAGTACAATGAGAGATACAGGTCAACAACCAAACTCAGAACTTACAGAAATTCTAGCTGCTTCAACTTGGAGATGGAAAATGGTACGTCTCCATATATCTCATTGAAAGACAAGTCACTAAAAACACAACGTAATCAAATGTTAGATGAGCATCAAAATCACTCATTCCAGTCAAACAATTCCAGTCAAACAACAGGAGTCAATGCCGATAAAAAAACTTACAGGACTTTCAGCGACGAACAGTCCCCAATCTCATCAGGAATTTGACCCGAAAGTCTATTTCCCCTTAGATCACTAGTTCAAGAATGTAAAATAAGAAGCTATTTCAGTCAAATGCAGCAAAACTCTCTTTGAAAACAAATTAGAAAACTTAAATATTAAGACTAATTTTGATACATGATTAACAAACTCATAGACTAAACTAAGCATGGAAGTGTTGAAAGAGTAAATAGTACATACATGGAGCTCAAGTCCTTGAGATTCCCTATTGCAGGAGAAATTTCCCCATCAAGATTCAAGTTTGACAGATTACTGAAACAACACAAACATAACCCTAATAAACATATAAATCAAGGCCGAAAATTTGGGCACATACAGCATTATAAAAATGGACTCACAGTGCAATGACATTGGTAGTGGCATTATCACAAATAACACCTCTCCAAATACAGTAATCCGAAGAAGGGGAATCTGTCCAGTCATACAAAACATTGTCCACGTCTCTAAATGACTTCTTTATTTCCAGCAAATTTGTTCCTTCAATGGATACCAAATCCAACTTCAGTCTCTTATTAAAATAACATTCCAGAATTAAAATATGCATAAACAAATATTAAACTCTGTAATTGCTAAAACCCATGTTTCTACTCAGATAAAGCTTTGAACTTTAAGCAAATAAGATTTGTTTAACACACTCCAAATTTACATTGGTCCTTTTCCAACCTCACAATATTAAAAAAAAAAAAACTCAAGTGAAGTTTATGGTTTCAAGAAAAACCATAAACAAATATGGCACATAATATTCTTAACAATCTCTCCTGCTGCAATCTTTATTTAAACTCACCATCATTTGAATCCACTGAACCAACGACCAGCCCAAGAAGTAAAGCCAGAAGGAGAAATTCCACTCGAACTGCCATAATTACCTTTCGAAGTTTATCCAATTTTCATTTCAAACCACTCAAAATCCCTCCCTCTCCCTTCCACCTACTCTTTCACAACAATGTCAAGGCAAACTTCAACAGAATAAATTTCGAGCCTTTCCCCTTCAGTTAAAACAAGGGAAAGAAGAGAAGAAACAGTTAAAAGCTCACAACATTGAATGAATGATGTAGCAATTGGCAGTGAAGTAATGAAGTGAGAGAACAGAAAGAGATAGAGATAGAAAGAGAAAGAGAGGCAAAGCTATCTCCTTTTCCTTCAATAAAATTTCGATTGAAGAGAAGAAACAAAGAAAGAAGAAGAGAATAGCTCAAGTGGGTCGTTCAATCACATCGGCCCCTGGCATGTTAGGCCTGTAAAAATCACAGTAATTTGTTTCCCTGAGCGTGTCAAGTCCAAATCTTGCAATATAGAGAGAGAAAGGGGGGGAAATGGGATTGCAGAAAAGGTTAAAATACTCCTTACTTATGGCAGAGCTCTGCAACTCTACTGTTTCTCTCACTACAGCTAAGGAGAGAGAAGTTACTGCTGCAAATAACATATTTATCTGTGTGGTAATAGAGAAGAGGGAAATTCGAATCATGGGTCGCTTTCTCTTTGGTTATTTCAGCTCTTTGTATATGTAAATTCAGACTTGTACAGTTATGAATCGCTTTTTTCTGGGTTTTGACGGAACTATGAGTCAAAACCCACCGGCTAGGGATTAAATTGAGTTTAAACTTTTAATTGAGGTTTTCTTGTTAAAAAGATCTGAGCATTTTATGTTAATGCGAAATTTATCTCAAGGTCCTCCAATATATCTGTTATTTCAACCTTCCGCACAATCTTTAATTAGGTTTTAATTTCATGAATTGAACTTGATATTTTTTTTATTAAAAATGAAGCCCGATTTTTCTCAGGTTCATTCGAAACTTTTAATCAATTAAAAGGAAATTAATATTAAAAGTTAAATATATTTGAATTTTTAAGTGATTTGTTTTCCCTCACGTTTAAGGATTGTAGTTATTGTTCAATTGGCGGCACACTTTTATATGAAAATTTATCATGGTTATTTACAGAATGGAAGAAAATAGAGTTTCCTACTCATTTACGTGGAAATTATTATTAAACACGTATTATCAATTTGAATTAAAATAATGATTGGATAATATATTCATACAGTCTTTTAATCATTAGTATCACTTCTAATAAAAAGAAACTTTTAAATGTTAAATGAATGAAAAAGAGCAAGTTATTAGCGGAAATCACGAGATAAATGATTAGAGTTTGCTTTTTTCAACTCAAACTCATAAACTATTACGAATTTAGTTAAGTACAGTTTATAATCAGTGATTTAACTAAAATAAAATGAAAATAAAATTAAAAGAGCATAAATTTGGTACCATCAAAATTAACAAATCTCCCTCTTTTTAAATGTTAATGTAGATGTAATATGCCCTACACTTACACCAGAAATTTGATGTTTGCTGCCTAATTATTTTGTTAATAATTAGTTTAAATGATGGTATTACAAAAATTGAGATACTTTCTTTAATATTTACAAAAGGGGGTTAAAAGATTGGGTAATAATTGTAAGGAGTAAAATAAAAACAAGAGAAATAGAGAGGGACCCACAAGAAAAGAAAAGGCAATAATATAATTTTACCTCGGGAAGGGAAAGTTACCTGTCCCCTCCAATCTGACACTTTCCACCCCTCCGTAGGTCCCTATTTCAAACGCCGTTAACGTCCCACATTGATTCCCAAAGCTTCTTTCTTTATTTTTTTTCTTATTTTTGTAACTATTATATTAATAAATTTATATTAGGGAAAATTTGGTTTTCGTTTAAATTATAGTTAATAACGAACTAAAACAGTAATATTTTTTTAAAAAAAGGATTCCTGGATTAGAGGATGCTCCTACTTGAGGAACATATCTCTATCCGACAAATCTTCTTTTGCCATTCCACACACAGCCTTTTATTTTTAAACCAATTTGCTCTGTTAAATTATGGACAAGGATTTTCCTTTAAAATAAACTTTTCTTTCACTTAATATGAATAATCTGAATTGAATTGGATTTTGATATGGTTATTAGGGCTAGTAGTCACTTTTTTTTTTTTTGAAACAGTAAAAAACTAACTCCACTCACAGGGGTCAAAACAAATTAGGAGTACACAAACAAACAGAAAATTGAACTTAAGCTTATATGGTAGTTATAAATAGTTTTTCTTTTTAATCCAATTGGCTTGTTGTCCATTTGTGGTTTTAGTGTTCATTAAATAGAGTTTTGGAGGTGGTAGAATTCTTTTTGTGTGACTAGTAGATCCTAAATTTAAGCCATCGAACATATTGCCAAAACTCGTAGTATCATACTTGCTACCGTCTATGCGTGAATTTGAATGAAATGAACTTTAAAGCGATTGTTTTCTTTCATGAAATTAATCTTAATTAATAAATTTCCCATATAATTGTAGAAAGTTAATAAATTTTAGTGTAAATATATAAATATTTAAAGTTGATTTGGTTTGAATTGAACTTTTTTTTTATTATAAGTCTAAAAGAACATGGACAAAGTATTTTACGGTATAGTACTTAGATCAAGAAAAACACTTGATAATAAGTTTGTTATTAACCCATGCGTATTCCATTTTAGCAAACATCTTCCTTCTCTTCTACCCCACTTATGATTTTGTTCCATCTCAAAATTATTATATCTAACGAGTCGTTAATTTTTTTATTTTTTAAAACAAGATCAATATATCGTTGGTATTAAGACACTATAGAGCAACTGAATGATGTGAAGACTTGTACTTTGCTTGTGAGAGCTCTTTGCAAGTGCCTACACATTGAAAGCTTATGATCTCACTTATTCAATCAAAAAACATTGAAAGCTTATGATCTACATATTTTAGACACATTGAAACTTAAAAAAATAATGTTATGCTTTTCCTTTTAAAAGATTTGTGAAATATCTCTCAAAATTTATGGATCTGTTTAGTTATGGAAAATTGCACATGTTTTCCAAAAACAAATTCAAGGAAAAAATTGTTGTTAATTAGGAAAAAATTTCCATATTAGGAAACTAGAAAATAGTTTTCAAAATTTTGTACATTTTGCCTTGCGCTAGAAAACAACATTTTTATGCTTCCTGAAATTTTCCATACAAAACACAATTTTTATATAACCATCGTAATACTCATATTATTTAATTTATTTTATTCTAACGTATATGTTATTTAATTACTTTTTAATAATTGATTCAAAAAAATTTGGTAATACATTTTTTTAATAGAAAATTGGTTAAAAGAAGTGAACAACAGAATGAGTTAGGTTGTAAAACGTTGTTGGCATCCATTCAATACCTTTATATACGTTTAGTTTATTATTATTCTTATACTAAATATTTTTGTTACATACTATTTTTACTTAATTTGATCTAATTTATATATTTTTAATTAAATTTTTATTTTTTAACTAATAAAATTTAAAATTATTATTTATTATTTAAAAAATAATTAAAATTAAAGATTAGACATAAGTGATCATGCTTTCTAACATTCAATACATCATCTAGAAAATCAAAAATTGTAAAATTCAAACAAAAACACAAACTACAAAATAAAGAAGTTAAGTATACCCTAATATTTCGAATTCTTACATTTTTATCGTGGTAATAAATATCAATTGAAATATTTAATTTTATAAATGAAAACGAATTGAAACTATCAAGTGATGAATATGATATTCATCTTAATTAAAAATTGTAAAATATGAGGTGTCAAAAGATAATATTTGTCATTTTAAGTCAATATCAAGTTACGCATGAATCAACATAACATTTATAGTTGAGCTGAAAGATTTTTAACTTCGTTATTGATAAGTTTAAAATTTACATATATTTTTAATATTTTTATGTCATGTATAATGTTTTTATCCATAAAATTCAAAATATATTATTGAATTATACTGAGAAATAAAAAAGAGAAACTAGAAAACTAAACAAAAATAAACATATTTTATGTTTTTCAGTTTTCTATTTAAAAATGAAAAATTGGAAAACTTGAAAAACGAAAAAAAAATGGAAATAGAAAATGAAAACATTTTTCTGAAACTAAATAAACCCTAAAGGTTTTGGCTAAAATCCTCATACATCAATAAAAAAACCCAAAACCATTATAATGATACGGTGTTTTGTGCTTATATAACACATTTTGTTTGCAATGACTTGTACCTAAA
>CAOJBI010758576.1:0-11336 GCA_948277035.1 Euphorbia corollata
CATTCAAACATTCACAATCGCAGAAAAATAAAGAACAGAAGGATTTTTAGGTGGTTCCTCCCACCGGTTATCCTTTTCAGGGACCGGTATCTGAGAGTAATCCACCGGAGAGGGAGAGAGTCTTTATTAGTTGCACAAAAACGGTGATAGAGAGTTTACAGAATACAAGGAAAAACGATTTCTCAAAAACAGAAAGGCAAACTAACAGAGAGCATATAAAACCCTAAGCTATTTGCAAAAGAGAAAACCGAAATATACATCACACACACAGTACACCAAATCAGCCCTAAAGAAGCCTAAATATAACCTGTAAAAGAGCCGTTGGAGAATCAGCACCGCCTCAAGAAACTTGCAAAGATCAGACGCTTCTCAGGTGAAAAACAAGATCGATCACAGCCACCAAATTACAAACAGAATCATAAGACGATAAACGAGAGAAAGAGAGCTCTCAAAGAGCTAAGACGGCAGATTTGGGTGATTAAAACCCTAAAGCAGAAAAGAAACCTTTTATACAACCCTAAACATAAAACGCAGCACTTTAATATTACAGGCTTTTAAAAAACGGAATAAAAAATGGGCTTCAAAGAATGGGCTGGACAAAAAACAGTGGACATGTATTCTGCTAACAATAGCAAGTTTTGAATAATTTCAAAAACACCTGCCAAACTATTATAAGTTCTAAAATCTAACAGCTCATTCCAACATCACAGAGCTATTACATAAATTATTTGATCAAAATTAGTTTTTACTCCGTTAAATTCTAAAATTATTCTCCTATCATATTCTCACAAATTTTTCATGCACCATCTCTTCGAAAAGCAATCTAAATAATCTTTTTTTATTCAAAAGTGAGGGTTCATGAATGGACTCCATAGATATTAATTAATGAGTTGGCATGATTATGTAAAGTAATTTGGGCTGATACATAGTTTACCCCCTAAACTTATCCAAAAAAATAAAGTACCCCTTGAATTTTTAAAAGCACCCGATTACCTCCTCAACTTGTAAAAAAGCATCAATATGCCCCCTAGATGCCACGTGTCACATTTTGATTGGTTTGATTTTTCAAAATTTTCATTTTTCTCTCTTCATAAGAAGTTGACACGTGACAATCAGGGGGTAAATTGGTATTTTTTTTACAAGTTGAGAGGGTTAACCGGTGCATTTTTGTAAGTTCAGGGGGCAACCAATTGTTTTTCAAAGTTCAGGGGGACACTTGATTTATGGGGACAAGTTTAAGGAGCAAACTATGTATTCGAACAAGTAATTTTATAGTAAAGTTACAGATAGATATAGCGTTAGGTAGTGACAAAAATAATTTTTGTACGAAATGCTAATAAATATTAGCACTTCAATTTAGAATTGATAGATGGGTAAAAAAGTAAAAGCACTATCATTCTTCATGCAGCGTGTTAATGGATCTTAGAGTTTGCCCCTAAATCCGTCCAATCAAATCATAAATTTAAATGCAACTTTTACATAAAATTGAAAGGTATTATGACACGAAAATACAGTGAGTATAATATGCAAGGTTGAGGATTCTCTAAAGTTCATTTTGAACTTTAGAGTGAATTTGGATAAATCATGACCTTACATTTCATTTTGGATAGTTAAGATTACTTGCACATCTTCCAAAAAAAAATTTCACTCACTTACTCACACCCTATATTTCTCTAACTTTTCTCTAAAGTTACTTTAGAGAATCCTTTTCCAATATGCAAAACAAACAGCTTGAAATCACGCAGAATGGTGTTAGATAATGAGATAATTCATTTAAGTCGTCAGATAGGGGTGAGAAGAACCGAATCAAAATTCAAACTGGAATAAAAAAATATCGATCTAAACTAAAATAAATTTATTTCGGTTCGATTTCGGTTTTTATACTTCTAAAAGTTTCAGGTTCAGTTTCGATTATAACAACAAAATCGAAATAAAAACCGAACGGAATAGACAATATATATATATATATATATATATATTCTTTTTTATATCCTCGATATATCGGACTCTTAATTCGACGTATTAATGAGCTAAACAGTTTTTTTCTTAAAATCAAATTTCATCACAAATTCATACCATACACAATGGAATCTTAATTGTTTTAGTATTCCTAAATCCTAAGTTTTCCTTACAACTGGAGAATCATATTCTTATAATATACAATTCATCGTTATAAATGCATACCATATATACCATTTGGAAATACAGAATAAATATTTGTTAAAACATGAAAATTCACTGAGGGTGAATATTAATTTTTGGTTGGAGTTGTGATCAAACATTAAGGTTTGCTTTTTTTTTTACCATAAAAACTCTTTTAGTTGATTTTTTTATTCTTTGTGAAGAGAAATTTATACTTGTGTTCTATGAATTTAAATATGTTTTATGTATTAAAATTGTAATTATTGTACTATAATCTAAATTCTAAAATTCAATGGTCATCGAATTTATCTCTAGTAAAATGTATTGATATTTTAATACCTTGCATATAATCATAAAATTTAAAAGTATGTTATATATTATTTTGTATTTTATAGAATTTGAGTGATTCAATTATAACCGAACCAGTTCGAAACCAAATTAAATTATATTCGGCTCGATTCACATTGAACTAAACATAGTTCGGTTTAATTTCGGTTATTATTTTTGTAACATTTCGGTTTTCGGAGTTCAATTTGCTCACCCAAGTAGTATATATTATTATGGACTTCATTTAGGTCACCAAGTAGATCAACACAATCCGCAATCCTTTATAGAATTCTTAGTATTCATTTGATGTTAACTTCATTTCTTGGAAAATGTATAAAAAGTGTATGTTTTTACGCAATATATCCAGTTGTTTTCTTTTTGAGGGATCCCTGCATCGATCACCCCTTGTCTAATATAGTCATTTGTCATTCTGAACTTTCAAATGTATGAGATCCCAAACTTGTTTAAAATGCACTAATTTGTCCCCTTATTGTCACATGTCAGTTCTTTTATTGGTTTGACTTTTCAAATATGTCATTTTTATAATTTTTCTCCCTCAACTAAACACTAACATTAAGGGGACAAACTTGTGCTTTTGAAACAAATTCATGTGAGCATTCGATAAATTTAAAAATTTAAAATAGCAAGTGATTGTTTCGGACAAATTCAATGGAATGGTAGATGTATTGAACATTCCTTTTACATATTATCTTACATTAGTTTGTGTCGTTTATAAATTAAATATAACTGAATATCGAAATGTGAGATATGCTAGGACAGACTTAAATGAGGCTAACTTATTGTCAATCCAAATTTCTAAGAATTTACAATTGGATTCAGACTCATACTAACTAATCACTGCCAAATCCAAAAAGATCAATCTTTAAAACCTGTCTTTTTATTTTACTAAAAGGCACGTAATTCGATTAATCATAATAACGCAACATGATTCGTAAACCGATTAACGAAAACAAAATGTAAAGCAAAAAACTGTTTAGCAAGGTTTTTACAATCTACGAGAATAAGACCAATAAGCGAATGAAGAGACAGATTGTTATTCAGAGCATTGATAACATTTAAGGCATCTAACTCAAGGATGGCATTATCGAAGCCATTTGACTTGACCAAGAGAGAGTTTCCCTGCAACTGATAGCTTTGGCCATGAAAGGATCGCCTCCTCCATTAAGCAAAATAGAACGAGCCGCAACGACATTACTATTGAAATTTCTGATGACACAACCATAACCAATATAATATCGTTAAATGTCTTTAAACTTATATTTTCTTAGATCTATAATAAAAACTTATTGCAAAATTGTAACATTAGCTCCTAAAAGCTTATATTAAGAAAAAGGTATACATATTAAATCAGAACGGGTCATTTTTTGATTTCGAAACTTTAAACAAGCTTATTTTATGTCACTTGAATCACTATCGGTTTGATAGACATGGACCTACTCTCCACTCCAGTTGGCATGTCCAAAAACCCCATGAAGACGAATTTAAAACATATTTGTGGGTATCTTTCTAATGTTGGACGATATAGATATAAGTTGCAGAATTTTAATGGAATTTTATTGCTCTTGTTTCTTACTCTTGTAATAAGCTTTCATATATAACAATATAATATAAACTTATGTTTTTAATTATCGTAAGAGACTTTGTTTGATATATTTAAATTATGTCACCCGTGTTTTTGCATACAAGTTATGCTAATTACTTTTTTAATTTGTTATTGCTTAGCAAAATAGTCTTTCAATTCCAATTGAAGTAATACGAGAGCCAAAAACAATCTGCTCCAATTTTGAATTCATTATTTTTTTTATAGTATTTACTTATTTTTTACGCAGTGAGCGTGATATTGCTTTATTAATTAATTTATTTGGGCCATTGAGAATCTTTTGAGCATGCCCAATTACATGGAAAGACGATAAAAAGACAGGGTGGATATGGTCGGTTATAAAGGCTGCTACAACTGAAATTAATAATTAAAAGAAAAAAAATCAGTACAACAACTTTCCATCGTTCAAATTCCTGAAATGAAGGACCAGCCAGAGTTGGAGGAATAGTCTATTGTAGAACTTATTTATTTCATTATTTTTGTTGATACATAAATATAAAGAGATATTTAGTTAAAAAATAACTCTTCAATAATTTATCCATTCAAGATGATGTGTCATCATTAATTATGAACATTGTCTATTTGATCTTCTATTTGACAATGATACATAAATATAAAGAGACATTTAGTTAAAAAATAACTCTTCAATAACTTATCCATTCAAGATGATGTGTCATCATTAATTATGAACATTGTCTATTTGATCTTCTATTTGACAATCAAATCATTAATTATGTAATATTTTAATAGTGAGAGAGAGTTATTTTGTAATTAATATGATGTTTTTGTTATTACTCCCTCCGGTCTTTTTTAATAGACGTTTTGGAGTTTTTCACATAGTTTAAGAAACTAATTAATTAGAGGTGTCAACTTACTAATTTACCCTCATTAATGATATTGTAAAAATTGTTTATCTTGAAAATAGAAGGCCATTAATAAGGATAAAAGTGGAAAAATATGGTGAACAAAACTTGGGATTGTGTGAAACGTCCATTATTAAAACCTTGAATTTGTGTGTAGAAAGTCTAATAAAAAAGACCAGAGGGAGTATTATATTTTGGAAAAATATAATCCATACTCGAACAGATAATCTATTGTAGCTCATTTTTTAATTGTTTTATCTATTTTATCACCTCATCAATGGGATTGTCTATTTTACATGTCACATAGATTTGAAATCCACAATCTATTGGAGATGATCTTACACACAAATTCAGATCAAAGATGAAGTAAAACTCTGTTACCAATATGGCAAGATAAAGATATTAACTTTAAACTGCAACCAAAGAAGGAAACCAAATTCTTGCCCCAAAACCACTATTGTTTGTGCACTCCGATTAACCACGTAGATTTGAAATCCACAATCAATTGAAGATGCTCTTACACACAAATTCAGATCAAAGATGAAGTAAAATTCTGTTACCAATATTACAAGATAAAGATATTAACTTGAAACCGCAACCAAAGAAGAAACCAAATTCTTGCCCCAAAACCACTATTGTTTGTGCACTCCGATTAAAAAACGCAGGCGGTGACCACAAACTTCGAAACAAAAAAACGACAAATTCACAACCAACAAATTCCGGCTATGATGTTATTCACAGGAATCATCCACAAGGCAACCATACTTCCTGACTAAATATTATTTAAGGTGCTCACAGTATTATAACTGATAATAGAACATTTTACTTCACCGAAGGCGGAGAAGTTGGCGGAGATTATCTGTTGCTCCGGTATCAACCGCGGCGGCTTCAGCAGTGCAACTAAGTTTCGGCTTCACAAACTTCGGCAATGGCAAGCAACTCGGATGAGGAGATGGTGTAAACACCGTACCTGAAAACTTATCCAGATCTTTAACTTTATTACCTGCCATTGATTTAAAAGATGATGGAGGTAACGACGATAAAACCTTTGACTTAAAAGATGATGGAGGTAACGACGATAAAACCTTTGGAACATTTTTCGGTAAATCGTTGGGATCTGGTCCTAACGGCACAGTTGAAGAACCATTCAGAGACTGCGTACGCTTGATTTCACCTTTAGATTTCTTCGGCGTGAGAGACAGATCTCTAGGTCGGTTGGATTTTCTGGCAATAGGAGGGGAAGAGATGAATTCTCGGCTGGATCGAGAAGGGAGAGAGTTGTGGGGGGGCCGAGAAACTGGAAGAGGGAGGAGAGGCGGTTGCTGTGATTGATTTTGTTGAGGCGGCGGATACTTCACCGGCGACGGAGGAGGATAAGAAAAGTAAAGGGAAGGCGGTGGAGCAAAAAAGAGGCCGCCGTTTCCGCAATTTCCTCCATGTATGATGTAGTTGGATGGAGATAAATTCTCAGTAGGTCTAGACATGGTGAAATCTCTGATGTTCCTTTTCGAAGGATGATTTCTCGTCTGCTTGTAAGTTGAGAATGATTTCTCGGTTGCAGATAATGCAAAAATCGCCTCCATGACTGATCTTTCTACAGCTTGATTATCACTTCAAATATCAAACACAGAGAGATTCACTAGATAAACAACAAATTAGTAACTGCAAAATAGGCGACGATCTTGAAAAATAAACCGATCATTCAACCTGAAATTTCCTTTACAGCGATCAAATCACTAATCCTAAAACTGATGCATGTATATAAACAGAAATTAGCGAGATCTACAATAAATAAGAAGAAATCAACAAATTAAAATATTTATGTCTATATATAGATTAATTAGTAATAGAAATTTACTTCTCTCATGAAGTAAATAATAACTGATAGAGATCCTAAAAACCAGAGAGAAAAACAAACTGTTTGTAAAGAAAGATATTTTCAATGTTAAGTTTCCGTGGCCTCTGGATTTTATAGAAGAAGATCCCGTAACGGCTACTTCGTTTTCGTTTTTATTTTAAACTTTTGATAAATCAAGTAAATATTTTATATATTATTTAAAAATATTGTCACAATTCCTCCTAATTTACCGACAACCGGTACAGTCGGCTACCCATGTACCCCATGGTCCAAGACGGGGGATACTTTAGGGCGGTGGCCGCCGATACGATTGAGACCGTTGATTAAATAATATTGAAATAGCCGTTGAGGGAATTATGGCCGTTGATCACTCTATTTTTGGTCTCCTGCTATACGAGCTTAATCCTAGCCATATGTTATGCATTCGACAATGCGGGTCTGTAAATGTATGGTTGAGATTTGTTTATAAAATAAATTAATGGATGTTTTTTTATGCGTGACCTTATTCGAGGGGAATTAAAAAGATTAACATAATCAAAAGTTATATTTTTTAATTAAATAATATAAATTTAAAATAATTTTGGTTATGTGAATCGAATAATTCGATATTCATTTATGTGTACAGTTGACATAATAAAATCTAGTTAGTCAAACATCAACTTACCATTAAGTAAAGTCAATTCGATTTCTCGTATAAAATGCGTCACCATATATCGTGTTTCTTGAATATCATCGAAAAAAATAATAATTACTCATCAAAATACCAATTAAGTTACGTGATCCTTTCCACGAACTGAAACTCAAAAACCAATCAATAAATCAACATAGAAAAATTAAAAATTTAATTGAACTCGAAAACTTGATTGTTTATTCTCATCAAGGTTGCTACTGCGTCGGAGAATTTTGGTCTCAATATGATCGAAATACATGATGCTAACAAATACAATACGAAGATGACGAGAAAGCATACATAGTAGGTGAACCACCAAATGGATCCAAACGGAATCCCCTCACACCGTTAGATTATGCTACCATCGTCGACATTCTCATCGTGATCACCACATTGATGATATGAATACTTAATTGACAAATTAAAACTAGCCTTTGACGTAGGTCTGTTTGGTATTGCTGTCAGAGCTGATTTCACGAAAAATTATACTTATAAACTATTAAAAGAACAATAAATTCTAACATTGGACAAAAAAAAATTAATTCTTAATACTAATTAATTAAAAACTGTTTGGTATTAATTTCCATAACTTTTCATAACATTTTGAAAATATATATTCTTTTAAAAAAGTAGTCAAAGAAAGCATTTACAAGCTCGTCGTAATTTTCTATTTTCAGACTTTCAAACAGTACTTAATTTGAACATTAAAATTACAAGGCGTGAAGTTTTTTTTTTCATAAGAATAGAGGCGTTAAGTTGAGGTTGCTGATTAGGGGGAATTTATTAAGGAAGCCGAGATCAAAAATTTTATGCTTCCGTCAACGATTCTTAATTTATAAGGCCATATTTAATACCCACTTAATATAATTGGATGAGCCTCATTAAATGAACACCGTTGATGAAGTATGGAATTTTTTATCCCGGGTCTCATTATAAGTGCTCGTAGTTATGACATATAAATGAAAATAAAATCTATCATTTTTATGTTGATGTTTTTTTTCTCATTCAATTATCGACACGTATCTGTTTTTATTATTTCGAATTTGTGCCTTTTATTTTTTAATTTATATTTCCTACTAGCATGTTACAGAACGGAAATATGTAAAATGAGACACCAGTTTGGGATGACAAATTTTTGAAGGGTAATGCAGATTTTTTCCCTCGAAAGTTAAGACGTGGCATGTATACCGCCAATCGTGTTACGTGGCACCCGTGAATCTTTTTGTGGGTTCCATATTTTGCATTAAGCAATAAATTTTTCCACTATATGCACTATTTGGATTAATACAAATTTCAACTCTGATTATTATATATCCAATATTGGTTGTCATTTATAATTATACAATTTGCATGTGTTTGCTCATATATGTTACTTATAAGCATCCCAAATGAACTACTTACCTCAATATCATGTATTGAAAACGATATAATAAATTAAATATAATATATCGAGATCAAAGACTTTATTATACTAATTTTTATATATGATTGGCTAGGAAAATTAGCCAATTAAATTTAAAACGAATGTGTTTTCTTCATATGGACCGTCCATTGGGTCCCGAACGTATAATTAGTTTGGTTAGAAAATCCATTCCTCCCATAGTCCCATTGGTTAATTGATGATTGCTTCATTTTCAAATTAAGAATATAAAAAAAGGTTGCTGAATTTTATTTATTTATTTATTTTCCTCAACCACCAATATGTATGAGTTCGTTTTCTTGTGTTTGGTTGCTTATGGAGATATAAAATTTGAAGGATTTTTCGGACAATAACCGGCAATGTAAATGCTAATTATTCCTTGCGAATTGGTTATTATATATCAACCACCATTTGTTCTTCCAGCTTTCACCTCTGCACAATTTTGAAACCATTACATTTTTCTTAAAAAAATATTATAATTTCAATTATTTTCATTAAAAGAGAAGTTCAGAGTTAACATATACAGTTTTAATATCAAAGATGAACTTTTTATGAGAGAATTTATTATCAATCAAATGTTGATATCACTTCAGCATTTCAATGAGTACTGCAACTTCAGAAAATTCCATCATTTTTTAATATTCATATTAGATATAAATCCAAAGGTTCCCTAAAATATGGTATTTAGGGAATAAGGAAGAATAAGGGGATGGCGTTGCACTCCCACCCACCCCGTATGGCATCCAAAAATATGGAGTTCCCTAGCAAGGGAATTGGTACTTATATTTTGTTATTCTTTTATAAATTTTGGTTGTAATTGTTTTGTTGTTATATTAAAATGATGAGAAACTATTATTCTCTCAATTCTTTTTTATAGGTCTTTTTAGGATATTCATCAAAACCAATGACACATTTATTACACTGAAAAATGATTAATTTATCTTTAACTTTATTATACTAAAATTCTCCTTTTTCTTAATTATCAACTTATAATTTCATTAATCTATTATCTCTCTCGTATTTAATAAAATGGCAAATTAGAGAAAAAATGATGAAAAGCGCATTGATAATCTAAAGTGACAAACAAAAAAGAATAAGATCAGTTAAAAGTTAAAAAGACATGTTAAAAGAATGAAGGGAGTATGAACCTAAAGAATTCTTATTTGGTGAATGTAAAATTGAGTAAAAATATATAGAGAATAAATGGTGCAAGTCATTCAAATTGAAATCTGGGAAATACGAAACAGAAGAATTGTTGAACTTGCTCTGAGTACGTTTCTGAAATGCAGAAGAGAAAAAAAAAACAACAAAAGGAAAAGAACAATATAGTTACACAGTACAGTTCTACAGCAAATCATTCCCGAGCAAAAGACGGGTCATGGCCAAAGAATTTTTGTCATCGTTTAGCTTAGAATGTCAAGAGGGGGTTCTTCGAGGAGCTTGAGACTCAGAGGAGAGGAAGCTTTCAGATGAGGCTGCCAGACTGGCTTCTCTGTAACAATGAAAAGCCTGAAAGTTTGTAAACTTGCTCAATTCTTGTAGAATTAGGTACACATCTTAAATTAATATATATTTGAAATTAGAATTTTCTCAATGCTTTTCAACTTTTACGATGGTATATGAAATAAAGAAATGTGATTAATATTTTAG
This sequence comes from Euphorbia corollata, assembly GCA_948277035.1. Classification (NCBI taxonomy): domain Eukaryota; kingdom Viridiplantae; phylum Streptophyta; class Magnoliopsida; order Malpighiales; family Euphorbiaceae; genus Euphorbia; species Euphorbia corollata. The sequence continues at coordinate 10,552 of CAOJBI010758576.1, forward strand.
CCTACTTGTAGAAATTGAATTTATGATTCTAAAAATCACATGTTTGAAGTACATCCGAGATAAGTGGATATTTTTCTTTTCAATTTAATAATGTAAACGTATTTTCACATTTTTTTTTAAATAAGGAAACATGCATTAACTATTATATTCATACAATTGTTTAAGAGTGTTTTCTTTCACTTGTATTTTACAAAATATATTTTACATTGTTTTTTTTTTTGTCATAGTTAAATTGAATTATTAAAATTTAATATAATAAAAAATATCAAAGTTATAATGGATTTCTAAAAAAAACAAAATACCCATTGAAAAGTTTTCACCCGTTGTATGAAATTTGAAAAAGAAAAATCCATACTGCATAATGAATTTCATGGTTATTTTATTTTAAATAAATTTATTATTAATTTTCCTGTCACAACTATTGAATCAAATTTTATATTATTGTTCTAATATTTATAAAAAGTAAAGTAATAGTGACTTAGAAAGACATATAAAAATATTATTACAATTAGGCAAAATGCATAGCTGGATCCCCAAACTTGGCAACAAATTGAAGCTGCCCCCTCAATTTTGAATAGTCAAAGAAACTCCCTTAAACTTGGCAAAACTGTTAACTTCAATCCCCTTAACTTGGCAAAACTGTTAACTTCAGCCCCCTCATGCTCGTAATTGTGAAATGGAACCAGTTTTGAGTGCATTAAAGTTCCAACTTGTTATTACGGAGAAATTGCGAATGTTAAAGCTTCGTAGAGTAAAAAAGAAGATACAATTCATTCGTAATTGTA
>CAOJBI010758640.1:0-14974 GCA_948277035.1 Euphorbia corollata
TTTACGTTGAATTTTTCGCACCCCACCTTTCCCTTCCCTGTTGGCTATTTCCCTTTAATTTTTTCTGTAACATTTTGGATTAATTAAAAATTTTAGTCCACTGTAAAATTTGTAGTGTGGTGTTTCATGAACCTCGATAGAATTTTTTTAAAATTCGACTTTATTTTTACAAAGAGAATGGTTGTCTACCAGCAAATATTAAGAGAAAGAATGAGCATGTGTCGTGTAGTTTGTTTGACAGGCTCGATCTCTTCATTAGTATGGATAAACAATTGAGTTGGTAGGGTTTAGTTTCAGAAGTCCCGGCATTCCAATTAGATCAAGGAATGTGATTAGTTAGTGATGATGAGTATGATTAACTGTTATTAATGCGTCTATTTTTCTCTAGAAGGTCCTTAATCCTAGTATAATTTCCCTCATTTTCCAGTAAAAGGGGACTTGTTTAATACTACCTCCGTTCTCAAATAATAGTCGTTTTTAACAGAATTGTTAATACCAAAGATGCATTTATTAAGCTAATAAAATGACTGTTTTACCCTTAAATTAATATGAGTATGCTTTGAATAGTTGTGTTTTTATTGGAAATTGAAAGTCATTAATATGGGCAAATATGGAAGAAAAGAGGAAAATATATCTTGAAAACTGAAAAACGACAATTAAAAGGAAAAATGAAATTCCCTCTAAAACGACTATTTTTTTTAGAACGGAGGTAGTAGTTATGGTACGTACATGAACAATAATTTTACCCCAAAAAAATGTCACTTTCTTTCCACTGTTTACGTTGAATTTTTTTACACCCTCAAATTTGCTTCTTTTTTTTACCTTTTCACACCTTTCTTTTATATATAAAGAAACTTACGTGTCCGAAGAGGAGTAAAATCAATTAAGTTGGAATTTTTTTATTTTTACAACTTAATTGCAATTTTTTTTATATCATTTTGTATATATTTTTCTTATATGTTGAATTATCGCACATTTTAAATAAACAATGATGAATATAACGGGTGATATATAAATAATGTATATATTGGATCTTAACATAAGTCAATTAGCTTCGTGCTTAACCCCACTTGTATGCTCGTGCATCCTATCGAATCTAATACACTTCAATTCAACATATTTTCTAAATGGTTAAAGAAAGGAAGAAAAGCTGACAGACAGAAAATTTTGGTTCGTGTTTAAAGTCATGGTGGAATTTGAATTATTAGAGAAATTAGATCCGTTGATAACCCTAAACATTAGAGGAGATAAGTTGGAGAATGTTTGACAAGGGGCAACTGATTCAAACGCAGTTGCACTTGAGGGAAAGTGTTGGAGATGTTAGGTTATCCCACATTTGAAATAAACAATGATGATGAGTGGTATATAAGTAGTGCATATTGAGCATTAAAATAAACAAATTAGTTTTGTGTTTGATAACAGCCACATATAAAGTCCTACTCAATAAGATCGAACCTCCATAAGGGTCGAATCTCACTTATCCATTGTGACCAATTAAGTGTACCGCAGCACACCAAAACCTTGATCTGATTCATAGTCCGATCCTTCCAACAAACAACCTAAGATACAAGGTCAGACATTAATGGTGATTTGCTCGTGTGACGACTCCAATAATGAAGGTAGGTGATAACTGTCAAAATAACACTTACTATATGTTTTTTAGTACTTCACCTGCATTTATGATGTGTTTATGTTCACATTTAAATGATTTCACGTGGTATATAGTTGTTTTTTGTACAATTACCGATTTCAAAGTAAATAGAGCATGAAAATATATAAAGAGTGAAAGTGGAGCTAACTTGAAAAGGATCAAAATTGCTAAGGAAATGATGAAAAATGGTCAAGTATGAAAGATGAGCTAAATTGGCTAAAAGTGTTGAAGAAGGAGAACTAATGTCCAAGCATGTTTCTGGATCTAGAATGTTGAGCAACCTAGAGACACGATCACGACATAAGAAGATTGAAGACAAGGATTAGTTCTGTTTAGCAAAGCCACGATCACGACAAGAATATTTATGGCATTTATGTCTACATGTGAAACCTTAGAAACCTTAATCCAACACCCATAACTTCCATTTATTTCTATTCAAATATGAAATTTGGCAGTCATTATCTTTTCTCAACAAATAGGATTCAAAACACATTTTCATCAAAAGGTGTAACCATTCACATCATACCTTTTCATCTCTATAAAAAGATGTAGAGATTTCATTTTGTAAAGTATTCACTTGTATTCGTACTTGTAATTTTCGATATTATATATAAAATATTCTACAATGTAGTTGTTGTTGTCCAGAATTTTCCTTAGAAGATGGAAACAACGTGATGTATAAGTGTTGTTCTTCATCCTTTATCCATTGAATATTTTTTTTATTCTACTTTGTTCTTGCGTTCACAAGAATTTGTTTACAAGGAAGATTCGTACAAATGGAGATTGGAGTAGAGTAAGGCGCTTGTTACGTGGAATCGACACTCCTAATTAATCAGAAATACAGTTTGAATGTTTGAGTTTTTGAGTTGTTTTTGATTGCCTCCTTGTCATCTTTAATTCTGTTCGTGCTTATATTTGTGTTTCGTCTTTTGTTTCTGAATGTATGTCATGCTTTAAGTTAATTTATGTTAGAAATGATTTATCTTGCGAATTATTTGTAGAGGATAAAGTTTAATCTTTCAAAATCACTAGGCTAGTACTTTATTTATTCATATTAAAGTGTATGAGTATATTGTCGAACCAGAATTATGTTTGTGTTCTTTGGATGTATGAATATTTAAAATGAAAAAGTTCGAAGTAACTTATGTGAGAGTAAACCGAATTAAGCATAAACATTTATTTCTAGGTTTATTGCATGTGTAGAGGATATGCATTGGAGATCACAAATATTATTTTATGTTATTTTGTGCAGGATAGAATATAAGAATTGGATCAGACTGTTTCCACCAATAATTGATTGTACGTCTTTCATATTTTTATAATTTCATATTTATCTCTTCTTCAAATTATCGTTTATGTGTTCATAATTCGAATACGGTTAAATGTTTCGTATGATTCAACATATTTCCTCTTGGGATCGATATGTTTTAAAACTGCATTGAAACCGAATACTTGCGGTTTCCACTTTTTTATTAGCTATCGGTATTGACAATGCTTGTTCAATTGGTAACTAAATTTAGCAATAGAAAAGGCGCAAAAAACAAAACTCAGCCACCTAACAGAACCTACTACATACAGGCACGGATACAGAGGGGGAGCAAGGGGGCGGCCGCTCCCCCTTCGCCGGAGATCTACCCCAAAATACCCCCCGATGGCAGTACAGGATGTGAAGGAGGGTTGGGCGAAGAAGGGATAGTGAAGGAGGGTCGATGGCAGTCCAGGAGATGAAGGAGGGTCGGGTGAAGAAGGGGATGATGGATGAGGGTCTTAATCATAAGAGATGAAGGAGGGTCGGGCGAAGATTGTTTAATCACAGCGCACACATTAATTTGCAAGGAATTTCTGGTAAATCAGCAACTTCCATATATATATATATAAACACATAATCCACATTGTTTTCATTGGGGAATTTAAACAAACACCTGGCCTGCACCAATATAGCAACAGCAAACCTATGGAACTCAAATCTTAATTAACACCATACAAGTAAAATATCAGTATGGATCCAGTATATTCACGTTTTTTATACAACCTGAACACTCCAATTTCATAAAATGAAAGTCAATTTCAACTCTTCAACTTCTGCTTACAGATAATGGGAAAGAAAATGTGCTAACTTCATTGTCGTTTCTTGATTTCTTTGTATTGTCCAATTGAACAGGAAGCTCTTTGTGTATGACATTGTACTTTAGTTTTCACATTAGAAAGGTTTATTGACCCACTGTCCATGAAGGTAGCTGCTTTTTATGTGTATTCCAAACGACTGATTTAATTCTATGTTGTATGATGGTATTAATTACTTATATTGCCTAATTTAAAATTGCATGAAATCTGGATTTGTGTAGTGTTTAATATCATCCATTTCCCTTGTGAGTTAGATGTGAAAGCTATTTCAAACAACAGTAAATTTTTTAACTCTTGTCTGTTGCAACTTGCTTGCTGCAAGACGGGTTTTAGATGCTCTCTTTTGATGCTTAGTTAATTGGAATACTATTTAATTGTTAGTCAATTACTTCAGTTATAAAAGCAAGACTGGCAATACTTCAGTTATAAAAGGAAGACTGACATTTTATTAGATGCGTAAAAAAAATTTAACCTATAAAATCGCTCCCCTTAGCAGAATTTCTGGATCCGTCATTGTGTGCAGTTGATGTATTTAGGTATTATCTATTTAACGTTTTTATTATTATTTTAGGTAAATGAGTTGTATCAAGACGAAAGGAAATGAAGATCATAATGAGGTAGAATAGAAACCATTCTCGTATTAACTCATCCAAATAAACCGCAGTATTATTTACTAGATTAAAATATATTTTATTATTTTTAATTATACATGTGCACGAAAGTCAGCCAGAATTTTAAAAATACAAAAAAGTCAAATCCGCTGTCAGTGGTAATTAAAGAAAGTGTGTAAAACGGTGTATTTTTTTTTCAGCTTTTGCGACAAATTACAGTCAACAAAACGCAACTGAATTTCAGTTACATGTCACACATAGTATAAATTAACAAATGGACAAAAACTCCAATATTTCGATATTTGCCCATTTCTTTCGCTCTCTCAAAACCTGAATCTCATGTATACAAACAAATATTGGAGTGCTTTTAAAGTAACAGCAAAATTTATAGAAATCCACTGTAAATGGAGAAAATTAAGAAGTTGTATACTTGGATTCATTTTTATGCCAGCTAATATGTTTGATAATATTGGTTGTCACGTGAGTTTATGATACATGTTGATTAAAGATTTTTCATCGAAAAAGATCAACAATTGTGATTGTTTAAGATCATAAACTCGTTGCATATATTAGTGTAACGTAATGCGGTTCAAAACATCGATCTAAGGGTATTACAAACATGTCATACACTTCTTTAGCTTAGAAGGTCATATATATTCTCCTAATTGGAGCATGGTTTGTATGTTTACCCGCTAGCCGAACCAGGAGTTTTACGTGAAAATAATTAAATATAGTTAAGTAAATTAAATATTCAAATATAGTTAGAGAATTAAATAAAGTAAACTCAAAATAAATGTGAAGTATACCTTATGTCAAAGTTTTCTTTTAAAATTTTTCTAATTGGAATATTTAAATGTAGAATATCCATAATTATGGAATGAGCCACCAACAATTCACATATAAAGTAGAAGAGCATATAGTCAGAAAAATAGGCTTAGGAGGTCAAGTATTTTCATAGAGAGGCTTGATTAACGGTTTAAAACTAGCAACAATTTCATTGATTAAATAGTGAATACCAAAACCAAAGACCCTGAACATATGGCAAAATTATAGGGACTGCTTAGAGTACCCTTTCTTAGAGTGAATGAAAAATATCATAAAAATTATTTTATATTATTATTTTTTATCATTTAAATTTTTTTTAAACATATCATTCATGCGATAAAAACGATCATCAAAACCTAATTTCTATAATAATTCTCATAAATTACAAAATGGAATTAATGCCAGTTGTGGCCCCATATTGTTATATTAATCACGCCATTACTCCCGGCTTTTCCCTCCTTTATAATCCTCTTCTCTTTTCCTACTTCAACTTACCACTCCCTATTTTACTCCAACAACAGAAACAAAATGTCCAATCTTCCCTTTCTTTTCCTTTTCTTCTTCTCCCTTCTAGCTCCTCATCTCGTCGTCTCTTCCCCACTACACGATCCCGACCTAGTTGTCCAAGAAGTACAAAGGTAATTAACCAACTAAAATGAACGGTTGAAATTTAATTTTAAATTTGAGAGATAATTTTAAATATGTAGTTAACACATTTGTTACACTAGTGAAACATTGATACACTTGACAACAATTAAATAAAAAAAAGAATTTGCGTCTAAATTTAATGCTTCATGCAATTTTCATTCTTCTATGCAGGAAGATCAACGAAACCCGTAGGAAGCTCTCATACTTATCATGTGGAACGGGAAACCCGATCGACGATTGCTGGAGATGCGACCCGAACTGGGAGAACAACCGGCAGAGGTTAGCTGATTGCGCAATAGGGTTCGGCAAGGATGCCATTGGTGGAAAAAATGGGAGGATATACGAGGTGACGGACGCGGGCGATGATGATCCAGTGAACCCAAAGCCAGGAACTTTAAGGTTCGGTGTGATTCAAGATGAGCCATTATGGATAATATTTAAGAGAGATATGGTAATTCAGTTGAAGAAAGAATTGGTAATGAATTCATTCAAAACAATCGACGGTAGAGGAGCAAGTGTGCACATAGCCGGAGGACCATGCATCACCGTTCATTATGCTAGTAATATAATCATACATGGATTGAACATACATGATTGCAAGCCGGGAGGGAGTGGTGATATAAGAAACTCGCCCCATCATTATGGGATGTGGACTCCATCGGACGGTGATGGGATCGCCATATTTGGTAGTAAGCATATTTGGGTTGACCATTGTTCTTTGTCAAGTTGTCATGATGGTTTGATTGATGCAATCCATGGATCAACGGCTATTACCATCTCAAATAACTTCTTTACTCATCATGATAAAGTCATGCTTTTGGGACATAGTGATACCTTTACTCAAGATAAGGATATGCAAGTTACTATCGCTTTTAATCATTTTGGTGAAGGACTCGTCCAAAGAATGCCAAGGTAATTTTCTACCCTTCACAAAACGTTACATACTCAGGGGTTACATTGCATACAGCTTGATTAAAACAGTTTATAAGCACTGTTTAATTTTTAACCATAATTTTTGTAGTATTTATAATTGTTAATAATTTAATTTTTAAGAACCTTATAAATTAAAAATTGGTTTTTGTACTTTATTTTTATTTTTTAGAAGTTCATTAAATTAATTCTCATTAAAAATTAATTCTCATTAAATTTCATACACTGAGAAAAAGTCTCTCTTCCATATACAACGTTTTAGTCACTTAATAGTTTCTATAGCAACTTATTGGCTTTACAATGTATAAAACACTAAAACTCTTTTAAGAAAATGCAGGTGTAGACATGGATATTTTCATGTAGTGAACAATGACTATACACATTGGGAAATGTATGCCATTGGAGGGAGTGCATCTCCAACTATCAACAGCCAAGGCAATAGATTTCTCGCACCAGATGACGGTTCTAAGAAAGAGGTTTTTACTTAACTTTGTGTAGACTTAGTCATCCAAATCTTGTTTGTTATAAGTACAACCTGGTAATTGAGCACATGCACGTTCGCAGGTGACAAAATATGAAGATGCACCGGAGAGTGAATGGAGGAAATGGAACTGGAGATCACAGGGTGACTTATTGCTCAACGGAGCCTTCTTCACGCAGACTGGTGCTGGAGCTTCTTCAACCTATGCTAGGGCTTCAAGCCTCAGTGCTAGACCTTCTTCTTTTGTTGATTCTATCACCAAAACTGCCGGTTCTCTTAGCTGCAGGAAGGGCTCTCGTTGCTAGGCCATTACTTGGCCACCACTATGTATTACTAATTACTCAGTTCTAATTTTGCACTTATTTTTCTGTCAACCTCTGTGTTACCTTAACTATTAAGCCAAAGCACAAGTGTTGCTTTCTTTTCCATTTGTCGCAACGTTTTCTTTTTGTCATAGTGCTAATATAATCACCACTGATAAGTTCATTTTAATTAGGGTTCTTTTTCCATGTCAAAAGATTGGATACTCTATATATATTTTACTCCTAAACAAAGACGATGAAAACTTGGAAAATTGAACTTTTAAAGCGTGAATGGTGGAGGAAGTGAAGCAGCTTGCTTCTACTGAAAAAGTCGTCGAAAGAAAAAAAGTCTAACATTTTTTACTTGATACAATTACTACCACTGTACCGTATTTTAACTCCTAAATATCAAGGTTAAATCATTATAAAGGGTTTCTCATGAATTAAGTTACAACACATAGAAAACAATATCACGTCGCAATAAAATTTTGGTGTATATAATTTGCAAAGTGAGCTCGATGTACTAATGAATAAAAATATTGTGAATTAGGAATTTAAAAAAAAAAGTGAACGAAGGATTTAAGAATTTAAAGAAAAAAACAGTGAACAAAGGATTTAAAATTATTAAATGTAAGTCGTAAATTTTAATCAATATCAAATATTCATTAATATTTTAATGGTTTAGAATTAATGCATAGTAAACTATACAAATAATTGATAACTATATTTAAATCATTAAAATTTAATACATCGTTTATAATTTATTTTCAATTTTATGAGCTATTGAATTAATTACGATGGAATCCAAATCCGAAATAAATTTTTAAAGATTTTCAGTATTGTACAATTTTAAATTGGACTCGAATATGCAATCTTTTAATTCCATTTAAAATATTTTATGAAAAAACTATCGGTTTTGCTGGCATATAGGGGAAAAAATTGAAATAACTTAAGAAATGAATATTAACTATAAAATGCATTCTTTTTTTAAAAAATAGAAGTAACTAAAAAGGAGTGGTACTTCTTTTTAATCACAAACTTAATTACAATTTACTTTTTAAAAAATATTAAAATACCTTCGTTCCTTTTCCATCACACAAGTTTAAAATAACAACCCAACGGTAGCGATGGCAACAGCAGCCAAACCAGTGACCTTTACGGAGTAGGCAACATTGGCGTCGGCCGGAGCGTCAGCAGGAGTGTCAGCAACTGGTCCAGCTGCAGGACTGTCTTCTGGTGCAGGAGGAGAAGGGGCATCAGCTGCTGGAGTTGAAGCAGGACTAGCATCGGCAGCTTCGCCGGAATCAGATGGAGCAGGAGCATCGGAGGCGCCTTCCGGAGCGGAGGCGGTTGAATCTGATGGAGCATCAGCGGAAGAATCAGATTCCGTAGGAGCTTCAGCGGAAGCATTAGAATCTGTAGGAGCATCGGCGGAAGAATTAGAATCTGCAGGAGCATCAGCTGAGGAATCATCATCTTCAGAATCATCGGCGGGAGAATCGGCAGCCTTGGGAGCACTGGCATTATCAGGTGACTTGGCTGGAGCTTTAGAATCAGAATCAGATTTGGATTTCGCCGGTGGGGTTGCTGCCGCTGCCTCTTTGGCATATGCCCCAACAATGGCGACGAAAATTAGAGCGACGACAAGAACTTGGCGTGCCATTGTTTTAATTTATTTGTTTTGTTTTTTCCTTTTAATTTCTTTTTTGGTTTATTTCTTAAAGAAAATAAAAAGAACGAAAATATGCAAAATATGCAGTATCTCCCTAGAACATATAGAGAAACACTGCACAGAAAAGTAAATAAGAAAAGGTTGATAAATAGGTGAAGGATCAGAGCAAGATTAGGGTAATTAACGGGTCTTGATTTCCTTAATTATGGACATTAGTTACCTATTTTTACTTCATTTGACCGAGTTTCGTGGATATTGTTTTTTTAGTTGTTGTCACCGATATATAACAATTTTTTTTGTTAAATAGTTTCAACTTAATTCCTTTTTCATAATTAGTAAGTTTTGGTTTGGTTACCACTTTTTGAGAATCGAAGAAATATAAGATTTTGAGTTCAAATTCCACAATCAATAAAATGAATAATACTCCAATGTTTAAAAAAAAAAATCCATACTCACTAATCTTTGTTGTTTTTAACAAAAAATTAAATCCTGTGTACTTTTATAATACACATATTTGAAACGTGTGAATGGAATAATGAAAACTAATACAAATAGTGTTATCAAATTCACACGATAACTTGAATTAAATTACTTAGCCGGGTTTTAAGTTGAAAATTTTGAAGTTTTATTGAATATTGGACAATAAAAAAACGGGATTCAATGTTAATGTTATTAGTTGGGATACCTCTTTATTATTTAAAAAAACTTATAAAATCATACAAATCATAGTCGGTATTATTTTCAAATTTTTGTACTAAATTGAATTGATTTGAAAAATATTAATATTGAAGATGGTATTTGATAATGGATGAAATTTTGAATGGAAATGAAGTAGCTGTATAACCCAACTCTAATCAATAATTTATTTAATGATTAAAATAAATGCAGAGGAGAAACAACACATGGAGATATAATGTTTAAGCTATTATGATTGTAATTATGAAGCTGCAAATATGGGTTATGTAGCAAATGTTCAAGTATTTAGTAGTTGAGCCTTATTTATTGTGTATCCACAATGCAAAGGGGAATAGTTTGAATTCAGTGTAATGCTCTATCTATATATCATATGTTGAACCACTTGGTACATTGTAATGTAGAAAGGCAAGGGAAATATATATATAAAATAAAAATACCGGTATGAAGATTGCTCTGCCCCTGCTTTTGCTGCTTCAGATGATATTTTGCCTTTCAATTCTCTGCCGCATATGGCCGTTAACTGCCAGACCATTTCCCTCAGGTAGAATATTGTTTTTGTCACATCACCTACTTAACCAATGGCGCGGTTGTTGTTATGCTTGTTTTTAAAAGCTCAGAAAGGTTTGGTTTATTTGTTTAGGTGGAATGAGATCCGAATACCGAAAAGTGGAAGGAAGAGGGGAGATGGTGGTGCCGCCTCTTTGGTGTTCTGAGGACTACAGTTCACCCAAAAGGCGACAATCTCAGCATCATTCTTTGGTCCCTTAGTGATTCTTCTTCCTTTCTGTCGTCGTTACGTACTTGTATCAATCACTACAAAAGAAAATAACTATGATTTTGAGAGGATAGAGATCGTTGCCGAAATTTTATGTTTCGAGACTCACGTGAAACTGGAAGTTGCAATGGCCCATAGTCTTATGAATATGAGTTGTAGTAATCCTTTTTGTGCTTCTTATTCTTGTGTCATTATTAAATTTTCAATTACATTCTATCAATCAGTGGCAGTTAGACCAAAGTAAAATTTGGGGATAAACCTTGACCATATCTTTCACAAATCGTGCAAGAATTTGACTTGTTGCGGCTCTACAAGTGGTGTTTTCTATTATGGCTTCTGATAAAATGACTCTTGGTTCTTGGTTGCACTTACATCTTACAAGTCATTATTATTCTCCATGAATTTATTTATTACTGGCTTAATACATAATTTGCTCCTTAAACTTATCCCCGAAAGCCAAAACTTGTCCCCGAAAGCTACCTTATTCTATTGCTTTATTATATTTTAGTAGTTTTTTTAGACACTTGTCATTCATGCGTAAGGAGGGTCCTCAAGACCCGGTCCTTATTATAATTTTCCCTTATAAAAAGCCACATATTTGCCCCTGATTGGCATGTGTCAATTTCTGGTGAAATGAGAAAAATGACATATTTGAAAAGTCAAACCAACAAGAATGTAACACATATCATCTAGGGGCATATTGATGCTTTTTTACAAGTTGAGGGGGTAACCGGGTGCTTTTCAAAAAATTCAGAGGCGTACTTGGTTTTTGAGGATAAATTTGAAAGGTAAACTATGCATTAGAGCTTTATTATTTTGTTGTTGGCTAAATGAATTCTAATTATGATAATCAATGATCAAGACAACGATCCTGAACCTAACTGCCAATGATATCATAATTACACAAATTCTTTTAGTGTGGACCATGTGTATAACAATGAAATTTGTTTAAATATATATTTTTATAACAAAGTATACATAAAAAACAATAGACTTGTTTTACGAATGATACAAAAATTGTAAGAGTCCCATATAAAAAGTTCGTCCTTCCTCCTCATCCAATTTCTTAACGATTCCTGACTCAAAATGAATGATGATATAATAAACTTTAATTGATCATCAAAATCAGAAAGAACAAGCCATGTTTTGCTTCTATTCCTTTGACAGCAGATCAATGTAGGAAAATTCCTTTCTTATTTCATGCCATTGTTATTATAAAGAACACAAACCAATAAAAAAACATTTAAATAAAGAGAAAAAAGAAACCTTAAATTTCCACAACACAAAATACATGCATAAAATTTCAAGGCTCGGTATGCATCAACCAGTTCGTATTCTATCCAACCTGTCAACGCTCTTTCTAGCTCTTTCGCTTTGATGATCAATGCTTATTCGGGATTTCTCATGGCAATCTATACTTCTTCGAGACCTTTCCATTTGATCAAACGAGAACCGTAACTTATCTAGCTTATCAGCAGCATGATTGGACTGATTTTTTATCTTTTCAAGCTTCTCTACAATATTTGACTGATATTTCACTTTTTCCAGCCTGTCAGTACTGTGCCTGGGTTTCTCTCTGCGGTCTGTACTTTTTCTCGAGACCTCAAATAATACATCGGTGCTCTTTCGGGATGGCTCAAACTGATCTGCACTTCGTCTAGAGCTGTATCTTTGAGATGGGGATTTTTCAACAGTCGATATGAACTTCTTTAGATGCCTTATAAACTCCGGAAAGTGCTCTAAATTACAATGGTTCCCTCCTTTAAGCCATAGTGGTTCATATTTATCTTTACATAGTTCCCAGAGCTGCTTCCCGTGGGAGCAATCAACTACTTCATCTGAAGTTCCCTAAAACCCAAGTTAAAAAACACAATTGAAAACATTCTAGCCATTCATTCCTCGAAATAGAAGCACAAGGCATAAAAGAAATTGTTTGAAAATCTCCAATCATTCTTTTATTTAATGCAACACCAGCCAAAAAAACAATTAATTGAAGGATTAAGATCTCGGGTACAGGACAAGATTTGCTTTATATATGCTGCATTTTCAGGGCAGTGAACAGAAAACAAAACCAGCGATGTCAGCAACGTCAGTAATATCTATATACATCAAACAAGAGCCATAGGAAAGCGGAATATATTGTGTTTGACGGGTCCAGATGGGATAACCCCTCTTCACTATTTAAGAGATATTAAACTCGAAAATAATGGGTACAAGATTCAATTTTATCCCTAAAATCAATTTGACCCATAATGAACTTTAACATCTATTTAGTCCACAAAGTTGATGTTTTTGGGCAAACTAGTCTAAATATGGCAACACATATGGTGGATGATTTGCAACATGTGTCAAATGCTGAAACATCAAACATGTCATTTAGAGCCAAATTAGTCCAAATGACAAGTTGAGGGATCGGAATTATTTAAATCCGGCAGAATTTGTTATTGTCAGACCAGCAGTAATTTAAATCTAGCATAGCAGAATGCGATACATTTTTAATGGTTCATTTTCAAGCCAATGCCCAACAAAACATGGTGCAAATGACCTAAAAGGCTTTGATTAGATGAACTATAAATTTTACAAGTGCCAAAATTAACAAGATATGCCTTCAATCCTTCAACATTTTCCATTCCCACAGCAAGAAAATTGGAATACTAAAAAACATGAAGAGGATAAGCATGCGAAAGAAAATCAAGTAACTGCAGTCTACAGTGATAAGTCAAGATTAGCAATAGGTTCCATTCATTACAGCCCAAAAGGAGCCTACTTACATGAATTATAAGAACAGGGCAGTTGACGAGCGGAATTTTGTCAATATTCTGCAGGAAAACAACAAATTCATCAATTTCCACGATGAAAAGACCGCAGAGATTAGAATACAAGTGTGAAAATGTTACCTTGTAAATGTCAAACCAGTATGTACGTTTGACAGGATACATGACTCTCAAACCTGAGAGTATGGGACTATGCAGAACCACAGCTCTAAGCTGTGGCAAACGAGCAGCAATATCTAAAGTGGGGCCACTTCCAACAGATTGTCCATATAGGATTATGTCTTCCTGCTTTGTGCCATAACTTTCTTGTAGACATTTGTAAGCTGCTTCAATATCTGCATATGTATTCTGCTCACCGGGCTGCAATTCAGGATCCCGGATTTAGACCAAACTGTAATGGTTAATCACAACTATAAACAAAAACTGCCATCTTTAATTGATGAGTTAAGTATAACGAACCTTTCCTGATGATTGCCCATATCCAGAGTAGTCATACCTACAGAAAAAGTTGAAAATCATTTGAGAACACAAATGCGAACATGTTCCTGACCATTGACTAACAACCCAAACTGTTTATGGGATTCCAAGGACCATTAACACTTTCTGTGAGCTTGAATTTAGGAACAATATGCAAATTTAAGTGAATACAAGTACTAACAGAACCTTTGTTTGTTTGTTCCACAAATATCGGATGAGGAAATATTCAGTTTTGGACTTTGCAGAGTTCATTGGAGCTATGTTTATTATGCAAATACAATGTTCTTGTACTGATATAAGCAGGCAATACTATCAAAGGGACTGATAATCAACATAAACTACATGTTTTTTCACGTTGGGGGAAGATCAAGCCAGACCTGGATGAAACAATTAGGGTTCATTCCTAATTTAACATACCCATAGTCTACTCATGAACACAATTTTTCGCTGAACACGTCACTAGAAATTAGCCATTTAAAGAAGAAAAAAGGGACCAAAGCCCAAAAAATAACGGTGTGAAGGTACAAATTCAGAAGCTAAAACAGTTGAAACAGAGAGAGGGAAGGAATAAAATAAAGATACCCCATAAGATTAACCCTGAGGTGGATGCTCAATTCGATATAAAGCTCATACATCTGGCCCAGATCGGCGGCGTTTCCATGAGAGTAAAGGAGAGTAGAAGTTGCCATGGGATGCCTAATATACATAGCGACAATCTCAGTACCTTTCCTAGTGGGCAATTTGAGGATTTCAACATTTTCACGGTGTGGGAAAGGGCTCAAGAGGAAAAGGCCAGTGAGTTCATCAGTAATAAGCTTATAGGAAGGTGGATTTGGTGGAAAGAAAGCAAATTTCGCCGCCATGGACGATGTTACCCCTCCCATCTCTTCCTAGAATCCAACTCAGCTCTGTTTTCTTTAGCTTAGAATGATGAATTTTCTGTACAAGAAAACTAAAATGGAAAAGGGAATGAGATGAAAGACATTCCAACTTTTTGCTGTTTGTAGA
>CAOJBI010759402.1:0-10684 GCA_948277035.1 Euphorbia corollata
CGACTTTAACCACTTGAATCGCCTCCCGAATAGATTCTAAGTCCGAATCGAGCCTAATACTAGGTTTTGTGTCACTTATAATCTCAAATTTGAAGTTTGAATGGTCACCAATTGACCGATCGGACACGAAACATAATACAAAGCGATTCGGGTTACTGTAAAATGTAATGTCGTTAACGATATTACAGATACAGTAACATTGTTTCTCGTTCAATCAACAATTTAATCATATAAACACATCAAACATGCTTAAATGCTCAAAATAAAATGATAGGAACTTAGAGGCTTACCTCGTGGCCGTAGATCCGCTTCTTTGAGACCCCCGAAACCCCTCGGAAAGCTATCCTCGTCCCTTTCGGTAGTTATGGTTGGTTGATAATATTGTTGTCTTAGAGCAAGTTTATGACCCCAAAACGAAATTGTAGATACTAGAAGATGTGATGACCTTCTATGTGTGTGAAAATAGTGTGTAAAACAACTAAACCTCAAGTGTTTCAAGCTTAATTATCCTAAATCTTAAGGCTACTTACGTGTGAAGTTAACCCTTACAGTTGATTGATTAATGAATATCCTCTCAAGAACTTACCTCAGATACAGAGCTTAAGCTATATGAAATCTAATCCTTAAGTATTTTTAAGCTTAAAGATGAAGATAATGCACTTACTTGTGGATGAAAGATGAAAACTCAAACTCTAGACCAAGACTCCTTGCTTAGAACTCTTAGACTTCCTCTTTTTTTTTGCTCCCCCTCTCTAATTTCGTTCCCCCCTCTCTAATTTCGTCCTTCCTCTCTAATTTTGTTCCCCTCCCCCTCTTCTCTTTTTGGAAGTTTGCCTATATCAGCTCCCTTCAATCCAAAACCCTAAAATGCTCCACTTACTTTCCCACTCACCCAACATTCCCCTCATTGAGGTCACTCAGCCTCAAGAATAAGTGGAAAGCTGGATCCCAGGGTTCTTGGTCGGATTTTGGCTTTTAATGAATAAAATAACGAAATTTGACAGCAAATGCGGACTGATGTATGCGATGTCGTTAACGATGTTGGCAATGTCCTTAACGACATCGCAATGTCGTTAACGACATTGCCAATGTCGTTAACGACATCGACATATAAAACGAGTTGGGCTGGATATTTGGGTCTTCAAAAGATATTTGGGCTATCCAAAGGGCTTTGGGCCTAATCAACAACTAGTTTAAGCCGAAGAAGAGACCGCAGAAACTCGGAACAACGCAGAGAGCTTTTCCGGACGAACTCGGGGTCCTGCCAAAAACGAAAGACTAATGAGGAAAGTAATTTTATGCCTTCATCATTATCCTTGTGAGTGAATAAAAATCTCGTGCTCACACGTGTATCACAATCGAGCCTTGTACTTAAAAGCGGATGTGCTAGGAAGGACCATGCCCTGTGTGATGGTAGATGATGGTTTTGCACTTAATGTTTGTCCAAGACAGGTCCTGCCAGTACTCGAAATAATTGAGGATGCCCTAAAAAGATCATCCACAGTCATTAAAGCCTATGATGACTCGAAAAGGATGGTAATCGGAACATTTGAAGCGGAGGTTGTCATCAAGGAAATATCTTCTATAGTAATCTTCACAGTGATAGATATCCCCATCACCTTTTCATTACTACTGGGTCGCCCATGGTTCCATGCCTTAGGTGGGATCCCTTCCACATTACATCAGAAGGTGAAGATTCCATTCCAGGGAAAGATAGTAACCTTGGAAGCTGATGAAGAGTCAACGATCGCAGCTCTGGGAACTGAAGATACGATGAAAGGGTTTTCAATGGCCATGGTCAATAAAGAGAATGCTTTTGAAGGAGAATGGTCTCCCTGGGTAAAAAGCTATATGAAGAAGCACTTAGCGCTTGGTACTGGATTGGGAGCTCAAGGGCAAGGAATGGTTTCCTTCAACATAGGATCCAGGGATGTTAGCACAGCAGGCCTCGGGTATAAAGGCAAAGAAGTGAAAAAGCCTCGATTCAGGAGAACCAACATGGTAAAGATTTTCAAGCGACCACAGACGAAACCATACGATGGCACCCCTGAAGAAGTTGAGTATCGGGGACGAACTATACCAGGGTTCGAGATCTTCTCCGATGTGGTAGATTTTGCTAAGTACGGTCAAGGCCCACTCGTCAATATGTTGAAAGAAGGTAACTCGGAAGAGAGAACACCTGCTGAAGAAGTTGTTAAGGCAGAAGAGGTCAATCCATCAGCCAAGAAGCAAAAAGTGGAGACAGCTAATGAGGAACTTCTTGATGCCCTGGAAAAGATGTCAATAGATGAGAAAGCCAAAGGTGACTTGATGGACCAGCTTATTGAGCAGATGAAGTGATTGATGAAGGGAAAAGCCAAAGTAGAATACGGGAGTAGCAGCATCAGCAGTGCAGATCTCGGGAAGCTGGATGAGTCAACAGTCCTCACGGAGCAGCCAATCAAAGATGAAGATCTTCTGCCTGTGGAAGAAGATGATTCTTTTGTGTTTATGTCTAACATGTTTGATATGAATAATGCTATGTGTAATAACTATAATAATAATGTGAATGACTTTGCTTATTTGGCTTATGTTTCTGACAATGATCATGCATATCCATTACAGCATTCATCCAACATTTTTGGCATTACTGATACGTCACTAAAAGAAGTTAATTTAAACACAAAAGGAAATCTAAAAATAATATCAATCTCCAATAAACTATCCATCGAGCAAGAGAGAGAATTAATAAAAGTATTAAAAATCATATAGTAGCTTTCACTTGGTCATACGATGATATGCCCGGAGTAGACCGAGATATAGCTGAACACCGGATCCCTACATACCCGAAGATTGCGACCAGAATGGGCCGAGAAAGTCAAAGAAGAGATTGCCAAGCAGATTGAAGCTAAGTTTCTGGAAGTAGTAGAATATCCCACGTGGTTGGCCAACATAGTTCCTGTAGCTAAGAAGGACGGAAAGGTCAAAGTTTGCGTAGATTTTCGTGATCTGAACAAAGCCACTCCGAAAGATGATTTTCCTCTTCCACACATTGATGTTTTGGTCGATAGCGCTGCAAGAGCTGCCATGTATTCGTTTATGGATGGTTTTTCAGGCTATAACCAGATATTAATGAACGTCATCGATAAGTTCAAAACAGCTTTTGTTACTGAATGGGGAACATACTGTTACAAGGTTATGCCTTTTGGATTGAAGAATGCAGGGGCAACGTACCAGAGAGCCGTTACCACATTACTACGCGACCTGATACATAAGGAAGTGGAAGTATATGTCGATGATATGCTTGTAAAGTCCGATACCCTAGAGGAGCATCCTGCCATTCAGGATAGGTTTCTTACCCGAATCGAAAAGTATAACTTGAGGCTTAATCCCAAGAAGTGTGTTTTTGGAGTCACGTCAGGAAAACTCTTAGAGCACATTGTAAGTCAAAGAGGTATCGAGATGGACCCAGACAAGATCAAAGCCATCACAAATATGCCTGCACCAAGCATTGAGAAGGAGGTCTGGAGCTTCCTCGGGTCTTTACAATACGTCAGCAGATTCATTGCTCGGCTTACGATGATATGTGAGCCCATCTTCAAGCTACTAAAGAAGTAGTAGCCAGTCATGTGGAACGATCAGTGTCAGATAGCTTTCGAGAAAATCAAAGCGTATTTGGCCAATCCTCTAGTTTTAAGGCCACCAATGCTTGGGAAGCCATTGATATTGTACCTAGCAATCGAGGAAAGATCTGTTGGAGCAATGCTAGTCCAGGAGCAAGAAGACAAGAAGGAGTATGCGATCTACTACTTAGCAAGAAGCTGCTAGAGTACGAGTCCCGATACACAATTGTAGAAAACAATTACGCAGCCATGGTTTGGTTGACGAAAAAGTTAAGGCATTACTTCCAGTCGTATCGTGTGCAAGCAGTGGCCAAAATAGATCCTCTGAAGTACCTTTGCCAGACACCGTCCTTAGCAGGAAAATTGTCTAGATGGCTGTTATTGCTTTCAGAATTCGACATCTAGTATGTTACCAAAAAGGTCATTATAGGCCGAGCAGTAGCCAAATTCCTTGCCAGCCAGCCTCTTGATTCAGAATACGTGGAGAATTTGGAATTTCCTGATGAGCAATTGGCCTCGGTAACTGTAGAACAGAGAGGGTGGGAAATGTTCTTCGATAGAGTAGTGAACAAGAAATGAGCGGGGATAGGAGTGATCATTATCACCCCTGATAATGAAATCATCCCTTTATCCAAGAAGTTAGAATTTCCCGTCACCAACAATTCGGCAAAATACGAAGCCTGTTTGTTTAGAATGAATTTATTGCTGACGATGAAAGCAGACACCGTTAAGATCATTGGAGACTCGGCACTGGTGATTAGACAGGTCACGGGAGACTGGGAATTGAAAGAAGAGTCCCTTAGGCCTTATCTTGAAGATGTATGGGTAAAAGCAACGCTATTCAGTTCATGTGAATTTTGCCATATGCCTTGAGAGGAAAACCAGATGGCAGATTCCCTTGCCATCCTGGCATCCATGTGGGAAGGACCGCAGAAGCAGCCCATGCGGCCACTCATTATGGGAACCACTGCGACACCATGTTATCTCTCGGTAGCAGAAGTCACTGTGGAAGACGAACAACCTTGGTATACGGATATCGTGCAGTTCTTAACCAATGGGACATATCCAGCATGGGTAAATGACTCAGAAAGGACTACGCTCAGAAGATTGGCAGTGCAATTCAGACTGGTTGATGATCAATTGTTCAAAAGATCTTCAAACGGTCTGTTGTTACATTATCTTTCGCAAACTGAAGCACAAAAGCTGACCAAAGAAATTCATGCAGGATCCTGTGGGCCTCATATGAACGGGGTTATGTTATGTAAAAAGATCCAACATCTTGGATATTTTTGGCTAACCATGCTGAGCGATTGCATTCAGGAAGTAAAGCTTTGTCACGAGTGTCAGATATATGGAAGCATCAGCCATCTCCCACCGACAGAATTACAATCCTTAACCACGCCTTGGCCATTTTCATCCTGGGGCATCGATATCATCGGAGAGATAAGACCATCATCCACCAATGAGCATCGCTTCATAGTAGTAGCTGTTGATTATTTCTCTAAATGGGTAGAAGTTGAGTCATACACAGGCATCACAGCTAAGAAAATGCCACGATTCATCGAGAAACACATCATTGCTAGACTCGGCATTCCCCATCACATAGTGACTGATAATGGAGTTTAGTTTCAAGGAGAAACAGTAGATTTAATCGAGAAGTATGGTACCGAGCACCATCGCTCTTCCCCCTATAGACCACAGGCCAATGGAGCAGTTGAAGCGGCTAATAAGTCAATGAAAAAGATCTTGTCTAAAATGGTTGTAACTCACCGAGACTGGGCTGATCATTTGCCCTACACCTTATGGGATTACCGGACTAGCATCAAAACTCCCACGGGACAAACTTCATTCTTGCTAGTATATGGGACTGAAGCTGCTTGTCAGCAGAAATTGAAGTCAAATCCCTGAGAGTTGCCTTAGAAGCAAAACTGACAGAAGAAGAATGGGCTCGCGCCAAGTACGAGGAGCTAAACATGATCGATGAGAAAAGGTTGATAGCTTTGGATCGTCTTCAGATGTACCAACAACGAATGGTAAGAGTTTACAATCGAAAGGTCAAATGGCAGAGTCAACCACTAAAGGCTGGAGATTTGGTTTTGAAGCAATCTCGTAAGACACATACAGACCCCAGGGGCAAGTTCCAACCTAACTGGGATGGACCGTACATGGTAAAACAAGTTCTGAGCAAAGGAGCTGTCAAGATCTCGGATTTGGATGGAAATGAATTTGTCAATCCGGTCAACCAGGATAAATTAAAAATATATTTTATTTAATGCCAAAGAGCTAGTGAGGGCTTTTGGCAAAAAAAATGTTTATGATAAAATCTATACAGAATCATAAACGGCGATGGATACTTATTTGAAATAAATATTATTAACTTGTGTGTTTGAATGAAAATTCTTTTTGTGATGTGTTATTTTGCTAGATAAGTTGAATGGATGCATTAATGGAGATGTAATATCGTTATTAAAAACACAACAATATAGACATATTATAATAAGAACCCGTTGTTCTTTAGTACAGGCAAAAAGTTGGGTCTAACCTTTATACATATAAGTAGATAGTACTAGGAGCACTCAACACAACTAGATGGCATAATAGTTAAGTCTAACACTTATTTATATAAGATAAGCATCTAGTGACTCGGACCTGCCTGCTGCTCATAGCACTCCTTTGTAATTCTTCTTTTCTCTTCTCGAGAACTTGAAGCTCGGATGGTGGACAACCAGTCCTTGTAAGCCGCGCTCACTACAGGACTGAAATGAGCTGAATAATCCAGAGGGACTATTAAACGTTGAGCCCACCTCTCAGCATATCTCTCGATGTAGTTTCCAATAAAAGTGCGGTCCAAATCCGAAACAGTCATCAGACAGAGAACATCAGGAATATGCTGCACTCGACCATATTGGCGATAAAGACGGCTTGGAGAATAGAAAGTGATCTTGTCAAGACCTATCAGCACAACACCATTCATCCAGACGTATGTTACGACTTCACTAATATCCCACCAGGGGCAGGTCCACCTGATCTTGTCCAAATTCATGTTATGAAAGATGTGAAGCCACGAAGCCATGCTATGATCCCTAGTGTTGGTCCTCCTATTCCAGTAATCGTTCGGTTTATAGTTGATGGTTGCAACTCGAGGAGCAGCTTGAAAGCTCAGTTTTTCCATCAACCAGACCTGGAATATGCATGTATAATGGGTAATGAAAGAATGAATGGGAAAGAATCGCGCAAACTACTTACCTGTAGGAGAATTCGGCTGCCTCCTAGCTTAGGAGCAGATTCGGTATGAACAGAGTGCATGTAAGCAAGTGTGCCAGTAAGATAAACAGCCATTGGTGAAGCACCATTCAGCATTTGACGGATCACCGGAATAAAGTTGAAACTGCAAATACCATCTGCTGACTCACATAGAAAATTCCCCAGCAATAGCAAACACATCAGTGGAATCCAGCTAGGATCAGTGGGAGAAGTATCTCTACAAACTCGTAATGCTCCATGAAGGCTCAGCCCAGAGATTTCATGACCCTGGATTATGACTTCACGTCTGGCTGGGGCACGCATCCTGAAAAAGTCCATATTGTTTGCAGTAAACTGAAAGCGACATTCAGGAATAGCGATCGGTATGTCACATGGAATCTTCAAGATAGCGCTAAACTCTTCAAGCAGGGGGCAAAGCTCATGATCCCCAAATCTAAACACACTATCAATTGGGTCCCAAAGACTGATTGCAGCGTCAAAGAGCCTAAGATCGAGGTTGACATTATGAAAAATGCGCCAATTCCATAAGTGACAGAACTTCAAGCGATTCCAATCCTTTTTGTCAAGGCTGAACAAGAAATTGCGAAGATCTTCTCTAAAAGTGTCCATGGCATTTTAATGTGTATTGCTTTTTGTGGCAAGTAGCCATACGCAGTTCAAGGAGCAATCTGTCAATGTTGATAGATTACCCCGAGAAATGGATTTGGTTAAGTTGTTATTTAAGCAGAAATGTCATTCATTCAAAAGCAATGGTGATTGTTCATGAGGAAATTGTAATCAAAGCAGTAAATTGTTCATGCAGAAATAAAAAGGAAAGCAAAGAAATGTACTGAACATAAGGTCCCCACATATGGACCAAATAAATGAAAAGGAAATTGTTCGGAAATCTGATCTAAAGGAGCCTACACCTAGGGCTCCTAATCCTGGTCTGGCTGATCTTCTAGCTGAGGTGCACCTGGGGGAAAGGGTGGAACGTCATATAGGCCTTCATAGCCTCCGAAGTCTGGTAGCCGTGATCGCAAGTCATTCGCCTCTAAGCTCAGTTGACGGATCCTATCCTGCAAGATACAAGAGTAAATGTCAAATTCATGCATATCATATCATATCATAACATAGCATACATATCACAATATAGGAATACATACAAAGAGGAGATGATTATCAGCAGTCCAAAGATCGCCCATGCGACGAATAAATCTCCCGTCGAACTCGCTATCAGCTACAGGGACCTACACAATGGAACAACAATGTCAGAAATCCGAATCTGGAATCACAAGTAATAAAAGCAGATATCTTACATGAGTAGTCCCAGCAGGAGTATGAGGCATGAGCATCTGAGGGTTGACCGAAATATCAGGATAGTACTGGGACATATCGGGCCTGAATAAGCCCATATGAAGATGCTGGCTCTGAAAGTCCCTATGGCCCTCTATCATAGCAGGCGCACCCCGAGCACTCGAGGAAGATCCTGAAGCGCTAGCTCGCCGACCTCTCTTCCTACCCCCAGCCTAATACGTTCGTAGCAAACAAGAAATAAAGCAAAAGATACACATGGTCACTTGCATGTACATGTTACGAGATAGGGAAAGTGAAAAGAGAATTAAACTTTTTATCCTCGAACTGCTAGCTCCTCTAATAGCTATAGCACCCCTTGACGAGTCATAATCATCGTCATCGTCATCGTCATCGCCCTCGTCGGCACTCCCGTCAGTATCCTCCTCAACCCCGTGTATAGGCTCATGGTCGACCCTAGGAAACTTGAGCAATTCGGTGGAGCAGAACTCAACATAAGGCATAGGAGCCTCATCGGTGTCCTCCCTCTCAAATATCAACCCCTCCGGGCCACACATAATCTCAAAGCCCGGTGCATTATAGGACCAGAATACCCATGAAGGTACAGGAGGAGGGGTTACTCTCGGCATGCTCTTATCCCTCCCTATGATCCTCTCTCCTAAATACCACTCCTCAGAATAGGGGCTCTCTAGGATTAACCGCTTATAAGTGAAAGGGGCAGCATTGGTCATCTCTTGCGACCAGTCAGTGTCAGGACCCCAAGGTTCAGTCGGAATCTAAAGTTCATTCGCATTTTAACAAAATCAAGAGTGCATCTAATGCATTAAAACTAAGGTTTCGCATATCACCAAGCATATAATTTACTACTATAAGGCATTATTTTTATTGCATAGTAAGCATATATTAATGCATATAGCAAATATTTAGTATTATCATTTAAATAGCATGTAAAAATTTATTTTTAATAAGAATATAGTACGTACATATAAAATTTTTCACTACATCTATCACATACATATCTAGCATACCTATACAAATATCTATATAAATATTTTCCCTAAGTACATAAGCCCTAATCATATAGTAAAAGTGTATTTTTCATGCATAATAAACCAAGTTTCATAACCAAGCAATGCATAATTAAATTATTTTAGCATATCAACCATACATATTTTTGTACATAAGCATGTATAAATAAATGCGAAGGAAAGAGCCACTTACATGGTTGAAGTTCAACCCTCGAATCTTGTTCAAAATAGAAGCCCGAGATTGCGAAGTCCACTTGCGAAAGTAGTACGGAAGGCGCGAAAATCGGGGAAGCCTATCATAGTATTGAGCGGGCTCAAACTCTGGAGGATTAGCCATACACATCTCATAAATCCAAATCTGCAAAATAAAATTTTTGTGTCAGTCACCCATTTCACAAAAAATCACAATTGATTAACTTATTAATTCATTTCTTATCCCCAAAGTGAGAAGAGAGGATTTGTACTCCACAATCCTGTTCCTGACGGTTTGATCAAGGGCAAAATATACTTGAGCCAAAGCAGCTCTACCCCAGGCCTTCCTATCAAAGCCATCCAAGTCAATCAGGCTCGGTAGGATGTTTAGATACACTGAGGAATCACCCTTGGAAAAGAACCAGAATGTCAAGGTGGCAGCCAGAAATGCTCGAGCCTCCTGGCGAGCGGTCAAACCTATGGGCCGATCCGGATTCAGCCAGAACTTCTTCAACTTGGTACACGAGACCTTCCTACCATCGCCTCGATAACCGATCAGCCGCTCGATGAGGTCAGCATCATAACGCACGTCGAGAGAGCAATTGAAGTGGATTATCTCTCCCATGAAGCTCAATCTCGTGATGGCGCAAAAATCTACCGGGGTAATCGTAAACTCCCCACACCAAAGATGGAAGGTGTGAGTAGTGTCCGACCACCGGCTAAGAAGTGGAGACGCTATCTCGTCAGGAAGGCGGGGATAACCACGATGTTTACTGTACCGGCACGCAACCACCAGACACCCGAAGCTCGTATTGTTGACAATCGCGTTGGCCTCGTCAGACAGGGCCTGATACCAATGGTGGCCTTGCTCAACGGTACCACAACGATGGCGTACATTCAAGGGGCAAGATTTTACAAGAAAAAAATAAGGTTTTGGGGACAGAATTTTGATTCTGTAAAAAATCGTGGGAAAATTCACGACTGTGAATTTTCCCCCAGGGCCAGGCTCCGCGTTTTAATTTGCCCCTAATTTTGACAGAAAATTTTGCAGCAGCAGAAACGCAGGAATCAACACCATAAACCAATTTCAATCTAGTTTTTCACCAAAACTCACACATGCAAGCCATGAAATTAAGCCTAAAGCCCTAAAATCCAAACAATTTCGCCTAAACATCAACCTATTCGCACAAAATTCGTCTAAATCCCTAGAAAATCCAAAATTGCACCAAAACACAAACTCAACCAAAACTCATTCAAATCCAATTCTATCAAGCCTAAACCATCAAATATCATTCAAAATCGAAA
>CAOJBI010759958.1:0-15627 GCA_948277035.1 Euphorbia corollata
AAATTTTGTTTATTTATTAATACAATTTTATTATAATTAATCAGCTTAATAATCCTAATCATTAATGAATATTTTTGGCGACAGGGAATGATTCAGGTGAGACGGAAATTAACAAGACAAAATTATTTGTGGGAGGGCTGAGGAATGCAACTGAGAATGTTTTGAGGGTTCACTTCAGCAAGTATGGAACTGTGAAAGAGGCTGTCGTGATCACTGATAGACTCACTGGAACGTGTAGAGGTTTTGGTTTTGTTACTTTTGAAGATCCTTCAATGGCTGATCAAGCTTTTAATCACCAACACATCATTCTT
Source organism: Euphorbia corollata (assembly GCA_948277035.1). Taxonomy (NCBI): domain Eukaryota; kingdom Viridiplantae; phylum Streptophyta; class Magnoliopsida; order Malpighiales; family Euphorbiaceae; genus Euphorbia; species Euphorbia corollata. The sequence continues at coordinate 312 of CAOJBI010759958.1, forward strand.
GGAAAAAAGGTAATCATCTATTTATCGTTTTGGATGATACAGTAAATAGCCTTGCTGATAATTTTAAATCAAATTTATTACAAGCTTTAACCGGAAAACCTAATTGAACAAAATAATAATAATAATAATAATAATAATTAATATTTTCCGTCACTTGTTTCTTGTAATATGACTAGCTCTCCGTCAAGGGCATATCCAAGGGTCTCCTACCCGAACCTGTCCAATTTTAGTTGTAGGATTCAACAATGATTTCATCAACTTTTTATCCATATTATTAGTGCCATGTTTTCATCAACGTTATTATTTGGTGATTTCACAGCATTAAAAATGCTAATTATTTAGTTCAAAGGTTCTAATATTATTTTCTATTATGTAATATGAGATTTGATGCCATTAGGTATTATAAAAAGTTACAATGACAATTTTTAAATATTATTAGACTCTAATTAATTATCTCGCCCACAGATCCCGAAACTTCCTACGTCCTAACCTAACTCAAGTAGAATAGGAAAATTTATCCAAAAATAAAATAACAAATAAAATTTATTCGTGGCAATTAAATTTCGGAAACAGGAAATTTCGTTGCTAAATCATTTACCGCTCATTGCAAGTCAAGTTCGTCGATGGATATTTCGTTTGATAATTTTGGATGTTCTATTGTAATATATTAGTCTAAGAGACCGAAATTACCAATTTCTAAATTGCCAACCATTCAATTCAAAAGTAGATGTTTAAAATTTAATTTCTAGGTTCTGTAATTAATTAGCGCTTAATTAGATAATCTCAACAATTTTTATGTGTCACGCTTACTACACCATTTTTTTATATTTTTTTTGACAATGTTCAATATGTTATATGACTGCAAATTTATAAATTATATATGTATTCCGATGGTACTTTTTTCTCATTATTCATAGCACTTTCTCTTTGGTTTTTTGTTTGTGAACTTTATGATAAGGTGGAAGTGAAATGGGCAATTCTGAAGCGCCAATGTATGAACAAAGATGAACAGAGTGGTGCTTCCGGTGAAGGCAGTCCTAACATGGAAGTTAGGAGCAAAAAGATATTTGTTGGGGGTTTGCCATCGGTGCTATCATATGACGAGTTCCGTGATTTTTTTAAAGAGTTCGGTGAAATCGAGCGCGTCCTTATAGTGTTCGATAAGGCAACTGGTAGCTCGAGAAAATTTGGATTTGTTACTTATGATTCAGAGGAATCCGTGGAAAATGTATTAAGGAATAAGTATTATCAACTTAAAGGAGAACGGGTCGAGGTTAAAAGAGCAATACCGAAGGAAAACTACAACTGCCCTTCTCAATCTCAATACACAGGACTTCCACCTTCACAATTTCAATACACTGGATTTCAAAATTGGAGTAATTACAATCCGAACAATATGTATTATCCTGCTATCTCACCTTATAATGGATACTAGTATAAGAGGTAAGTTACTATTGTTTGTTGATTTTTTTTTGGTGTAAACTTGGTATTTAGCTTATAATTAGATTATCTGACTCCATCTTGTGTTCGTATTTGCCTTCAGGAGCCAACAATCAAGTTTCTTAATGTAGGAACTATTCTGTGTTCTGACTATACCTGTGACATGAGGAGAAATTGGAAGTACCCTCTAACATGACACAATTTTTAATAGATATGGTTAAATTTCTTTAAATTCATGTTAAATTTCTGATACCATATTCCTTTTATGTTATTATGTTATAATTTTAATTCTTATTCATTAATGTCATATTTTATCATGTCGATTATGGTCTAAAATGTATGCAATTGCAAATTGAGTTGTTGGTAGGTAGGCATCATGTGTTATTTTAATGTTTGCTCTTGCTAACCACTTGGTGCTGGGACATGCAAAGTTTAAGTTTTGGGTTGAGTCCAGCCCAATTTAGCCCGTGTTATATTTTTTTAAATTAGTTTTCCAATTTTCAATTTCATATAATTCAATTTCGAAGTTTGTCGAAGTTAAACTTAGTTGATTTTTCCTTTTTTTTTTTGGTAATAAACTTAGTTGATATAATACAATGAAGTTCTTTCAATACGGAATGGAGGGTCGATTAGCCAAATTTAATTTTAGTAACAATTCGGTCCTAATTTAGCCATTTTATGAATTTGCTCCAATCTTCAATTCAAATCACATTAATATTCATATTCAGTATTCACATTGAGCAATGGGATAATATGTTTAAATAAACAAACAATTTGGAGCTGACTTGATTCAAAAGAGTTATTTAAGACTAAGTTTATCTTTGTTGCTTTAAAGGGTTGCTTTGACCCTTTCGGCGAGTTTAAGGTGTGTGAAAGCACGTGAAGGGAAAATGAAAAAACCCAATCAAATTCATTTTAAAGGAATTCGATTGAATTGATTTCTCAAATAAATTCGTATATTGAAAATTTCATTTATATTAAAGAATTAAATTGATTGTTAACTAATACATTTAACATCTTTTCAAAACAATTTATATAAATATTTAGAGTAAAAGGATATGAAAAAGTAAAATGGTAAACTTAATATTTAAAGATATTATTTAAATAAATTCTTTTCAAATCTTAACTTTTTGCAAGACTTCTAATCACTGCATCTACGGGAATTCAAATCATGCATCAATATTTATTTTAGGGTAAACTTCAAAAAAGGGATATGTGCTTTGAGTCCTTTTCAAAACGGGTCTTGTATTGGATTTTAAGTGTCCTAAATTGTCCCTTGCCACGTTTGAGATCCATAATAATCAACACAAGACCCGTTTTGAAAATGACCCAGACCACAGATCCCTTTTTTGAAGTTTACCCTTTTTTTTATTCCAATAAGGGGATTTTGACGAAATGAATTGAAAATTCACCTTTCCAAACACACAGATGGAAAATAGATTTGATGTTAAGGGAAACAACGTCAAACAAATTAAAATTAGCTAATTAACATGTTAGTAAAAGCTAATCATCCCAAATTACCCAAACCAAAATATGCATTATAAATAACCCAACCCATTAAGATGTTGGGCTGGATCGGGTCAGGTGGTACTGAAACCGAAAGTGTGAAGAGGTAAATGTTGTTGCTATTGGCAGCAAGTAAAACTGAACTTTTTTTGAAGCAAATACAGAGAGAGTCATAGAGGTAGGCTGTCATTTTCATTTCTGTTCTTTCTTTCAAATTCATTTATCCATTGCTTTTTAAATATAAAAAAACAAAAGAAAAAAGAAGAAAAATGTCACAGCTAAGCCTAAATGCAGGGATCTATGATGAAGACAAAACAAAAGTGGAAAGTATAATACGATATATATATATATATATCTCCAGGGCCATTGTTGCAGACTTTAAACACACCTATTTCTGTATTACCATTTTGCGTTTTGGACTTTTCTTTCATGCATTTACAATAAACTTCACCTCACCATAGTGTAACCCATGCAAAAGCGACCCATGCTCAATAGGTTCATGATTTCAAAAATTTATAAAAAAAGGGTTTATGATTTCGAAATATTGATGTTATATTGGATATTTCAAACAATTTAATATTTAAATAATTTAAATTTATTATTTTAAAATTATACATCAGGATTTGATTAATTTTAAGATGTTTTATATTTTTATGATTTTTTAAAATTTATTATCATAAGTTAGTTAAGAATATATTTGCACTATTTAAAAAATTATAAAATTTATCATTAATTTGTATAGTATTTTTATTAGTCATTACACAAAAAATTCTGATAAAAACAAAAGATATACTCATTTTCATAACATAATTTAATATTGACAATCCTCAATTGGTAAATTTTTTTGAAACACTTAACCCTATTTACAAAACAAAAATTTCTTAAATCTCATTTTCCAAACATATTTAGTTTGCCGTCAAATTTAATATAATACATACACTTGGTAATGTTCTAAGAAAAATTGTGTTAGACAAATTAGTTAAGACCCTTGTATATCTTGACATTTGTCCATTTATAAGGAAAGAAAAAAATAGAAAACTAACACTAAAGGGATTTTAGAAAGGGTACAACCGATTTTCTCCTGCCTGTTTGATTTGAGCTGGCTTCTGCTGATACTCTTTATATTTGTTACTGTACTCTTAAATCAAATTTAAAGCTTTAAATGTTATTTGAAAAAAACTAATTTGAGACGATTTTTGGGGTCCTCGTAGATGTTCATGGTGATGTCTTGTGTAATAAATGAATAAATTTACAAGAAACGTGAAGTTTTACATTCCATTATAACATGGTTTCTCTGTTTGGGGTGCTGTCTTGTATCCACACAGGCCTACAACCATTAGTCGAGGTCAGACACTTTTTGGAGTAGTTTCTTATATATATATATATATATATATATATATATATATATATATATATATATAGTAGACAAATTATTTTTAATGAATAATGAAATGGTACGTAGGTGTAGCCATAGAAAAGATGGTTGGGAATGAGACGTGTCATATTTTGGGTTAGAAGAGGTCCATCACATTTCAGTAAAGCTACTTATAACAGACTAATGAAGCTGCATTTTTCTTTCTTTTTCCAATTTTTTCATCGGCATTTCTGCAAAAATCTTCTTTTTAGATTTTCTTCTGATTTTTTCTCATTATATCTCTCCTCTCCTCATTTATTGCAAATTTGCCTTTAATATATATTGACAAATATCTCAAATTTACTGGTCTGATTAGCTGGCTTCTTCAAGTTACTAAAAAATTTAAAATGATTAGAAATTTAATTAATTGTGACTTCTTATTTTTCTATTCAGAAACTTTCAATCATCGGTTCATTTTCAAATTTTCACGTTTAGATTTTTGCTAATTTGCTTTTGTTTAGCTTATAGTATAATAAAAACATAGGCCTCGTCAACTGGACTATTACACCTTATTCCATCCATGTCCTCAGTTTCTATTTTCCTTGAAATTATATGGCTTAATACATCGGTTGGTACTCAAACTTGTCATCAAAATCCTTCCAGCTACCTGAACTTTGAAAACGTCCTCGCAGATACCTATACTTTAAAAAAAGTGTACCGTTCAACTACTTTATCCGACGTGGCATCCGATGTGGCATCTTTGACTTTCGGGTGCCACGTCAGCCTAAGATAGTTGAGCGGTGCACTTTTTCAAAGTACAGGTACCTAAAATGATGTTTTTTAAAGTACAGATACCTGGAATGACGTTTCTTAAGTTGAGGTAGCTAAAAGGATTATAGTGACAAATTGGAGTACCAACCGATGTATTAAGCCAAATTATATCGTGCACTATATGTTTTTTATTTAGATTTTGGATGTCAAGACAAATTTCATGGCGTAAATAAGTTTGACTATGAAGAAATTTGTAACATAAGTTTAAAACTTTACGTCAAAGGAGGCAAGGTTTCGATTTCAAGTACTATGAACATAGAAAATGCTTATTAAGAGACGTAATTAAAGTTAGTGTATGACAAGGGTCAGATCTGCATGTAGTCGGGTAAAGATTCGGCGAACCAGATGTTGGCAAAAGTTTTGTAATCGGGACATTAATGCAACTTTTGTTTTCTTCCTAATAGATACCTCTAGACTTGTTCATGTGTTGGGGTACTCGTCCAGCCCGATACAATCTCACATTTATGGGGATGGCTTGGACACTCATTTTTAAAGAAAAGCACAGTCTGAGCTCGAACATGTTAAATCCCAAAGTTTTATGGATTGTGCTTGGTTTTTATGTAAATACTAAAATCTGGCTTGAACCCGACGTGATGAATAATTATGTATATAATATATATTTATATATTATGTTTATTAATTGTTTTAACATGTTTGACTTTTGAATTTAAATATAATAATTTGTATTACGTTTTAAATAATTCAATTAATGAATGCAAATTATACGTAAGATTTATTCACAATCTCTTATAACATATATATATTTAGATCATGAAAAAATTTAAAAGAAAATGAACCATGAAAACAATACGGCCCAAACCTGAAATTTTAAAGTGTGGTCTTGGATTGATACTTGTAATGAAAAGCTTGATCAAGCCCGACCCGAACCCGTCCGACAAACATTTCCAGATGCCTCGTAGTCTTAGCCGTAGGTAGCAAGATTATTACTAAGTTTCATATAGTCATATGGGTATGATGCCAGTTTGGCTATTTAAATTTGTTTAATACTTGCAAGTTTTCTAGATAGAAAAGATATCAATCTAGGTGTAGCCTATCAAAATTCTACAAAAATAAATAAAACGCAATTACTGTTTCTTGGCTTTATGCATATGGATTATGCTTATGAACCAAATGCCCAATATCAAAGTAAGCTAATATGAATTTTCTCTTAAAAACTTTATGGGTCGTAAATTTGTAAGCTAATCGATAAACACAATTAATTTTGCCGGCAAATTATTGAGCATATCCTAAAAGCATATTCTAAACTCATAAACAAGATAACTAATATTATAATTAACAAATTAAATTAATCAATTATATGAACTAGAATGTCAATCTATAAAAATAGAAGAAATTCCCAACCAAAACAACAACATAAAAGACGCACACAAAAAAAGAAGACACTGAATATATGGATGGCCTTAAAGTTGTGCTAGTCACAGGATGCGCCAAAGGCGGAATTGGCTACGAGTATTGCAAGGCATTTGCAGAGAAAAATTGTCATGTAATTGCATCCGACATCCCTCAACGTGTTGATGATATGTCAGACCTAACGTCGGATAATATCGACACGATGGAGCTCGATGTCTCATCAGATGAAAGTGTGTCATCAACAGTGAACAGTATAATATCGAAATATGGACACATCGACGTGTTGATCAACAATGCTGGGATAGGGAGTACGGGGCCGCTGGCAGAGCTATCACTTGAAGCGATAAAAAAAGCTTGGGAAATCAACACGTTAGGGCAATTAAGAATGGTGCAAAATGTTGTGCCCTACATGGCAAGTAGGAAAAGTGGTAGCATAGTGAATGTGGGAAGTGTAGTAGGGATGGTGCCTACACCATGGGCCGGGTCTTATTGTTCGAGTAAAGCAGGGGTCCATGCCATGTCAAATACGCTAAGGGTCGAACTTAAGCCATTTGGTATCGATGTTGTTCTAGTGGTTCCGGGCGCAATTAGGTCAAATTTTGGTAGGGCCAGCTCGGATAAATTAGCTGATTATGATTGGAAATTGTACAAGGATTTCAAGGACGCAATTGCTGAGAGAGCTAGAGCTTCCCAAGCTAGTAAAGCAACAAATGCTACAGTATTTGCAAGACATGTTGCTAGTAAAGTGTTGAGTCCAAAACCACCTAAGCAAATTGTATTTGGGCACATGGCTGGCTTGTTTGCTCTTCTTTCTTGGTCTCCCCTTTGGGTTAGAGACCTTTTCTTTTCCACTCGTTTTAATGTGAAAAAAAAGGTCTAGTGGCTATTTTGGTTCATAAATACAAGGCTTTATTATTTCATGCCTCGGAAAATATTTATACAGGAAAATGTCCTCCACTCTCCTTGACCACAGCTACTCCTCGTCCCCTACCTTCTCCCCGACGTCTCTCTTGAAATCTAGGGAACCAAATAAACCCTAGATTGTATATATAATCCAACAGAGGGACAAAGCTTGAAATCATCAAGGTAATTTATTTAGGTCTCTTCTTTTTCAACTAAATTTATTTCCTTTACATTATATTTTGATATTCATACAAAGCAGAAATTTGACAGGGGTTCTGTAGAATATCAAACTTGGAGGTTTGTACCTGATTTTGTTTATCTTTTTTTCCTGCTTGAAAATGAACGATTATCATTGTTTTAATGGGAAAAAAATATGCTGTCCCCAGATTGGTGTCCCATTCTGTATCCCTCCATTCATCATTTCGAAATTCAATTTATGAAAAATCTCATTGCAACTAATATAGTTCCAATCAATTCTCATAATCGAAAACGATAGGTTGTCTTTCCATACATAACCAAGAAAAGGAAAAGAGGGAAGCGACATATGTTGATGAATGGTTATACAATGGTTACGGTCTTCATTCAATTCAAAGAATAAAAAAAAGGGTAGTATGATAAAAAAAAATCGATTTCTTTTTCTATTGATCCTTTTCCGATCGAGATGGATGGCTCCAGGAGTCTATGTGTTAGGTTCAACTGATCACCATGTCTATATTGTAAATATGCAGTTACGAATAATCCCGCCAAAGTAATAGGAATCCTAAAAAAGTACCTTTCTTCTCCCCAACCATTTCGACCATCTCGACCGGAAAAGGATTAATAGAAAAAGAAAGAATCTCTTACCATAAAAATGGCTGTGTGCGCCTATAAAAATGAGTCAACGTAGATTGTCCTACCACAGTGGAGGTAAACATGTTAGTAAATCAACAATTTACTTGTGTATGGGGAGATCCATTTGGCAGCCTCACTAATAATTTCATTATAGAAATTACAAAAAATAAAAATATTTCTAGCATGACCACTTGATTAAATGCGGAGGAAGTGGGATAACGTCAAATGAATAAAAAAAAAGAAGTTATAACAAAAACAAAAAGATGCGGTATTAGAACGAAACATGAATTTTTCGATTCATTTGCCAAAGCTGTAGCCTAAAAAATACACATACCCAGTTGAGATGTGATAACCTCCACGCTCTTTAGCACGAGATTTTTTACATTCCATTTAGGATTAGGTCATTGCTTCTTCTCCGGGAAAAGAAGAATTCGAGTAAGTTTTTACATAATCTTCTTCTGTCCGAAGAAATGATTCATCGAAAGAATGAATCACCATATCGTTAAAAAACTTGAAAAAAAATTAGAAAGACTTCTCGATAGAGGAACCTTTTTTTCTTGGTACAATAAAAATAAAGATACCTTTGAATGCCCTAACTCTTCCTTAACTAGGCTTGGGCACGAACTTTTTCAAAGACCCAACATGCATTTTTTTTGCATTGGGCTCAACGCTTCCAAGAAATCGTGACGAGCTTCTTTTTATCAATCGATCTTGACCATATAAAATTCCGTGAAGCTTTATCGAGAGATTTAATCAACGCGCTGGCCATTTATATACCGCAAATGAGTACATAAGTTAGCTATTAATAACCGATTGCACCAAAACAATGCGACCAGCCATAGAAAGAGAAGAGCCAACCTATCGTGAATGGAAGCTGCTCACGTTGAATGCCTGTGATATTAGATAAGCGGACTGATCTATCCAAAGCAATACAATTGCTAAGATAAATGCAAGATTTCACCCAATTCACCCAAGCCTCTATAAGCCTAGGATTTCTCTTCATCCATCTATAAAAAAATTTAGTTTCTTACATGTAATTGCAGTGATGCTTCTATTTCTCAATATCAATTTAATTAGATTAAGTATTGTTGATTGGTGCTGGTAAATTGTGGCCATTTGCGGGTCTCTAGTGCCATGCATCGGCTAAGCAACCAGATTCCACTGCATGGGTAAAGTGTTTATTATTTGGCATTGAGCTAACCGAAGTGTTGTTATCAAGGGAAGTTTGGGTTTTATACCTCAAAACCTGCATAAGTATTTAAAAATGGATATCAATTCTTTTGAGTTCATAAAATACTCTTAACAAAAAAACACAGGTTAAAAAGAGTAGAAATAACTGAGAGAAGAAATTGGTGAGTTTTCTGAGTACAACTGACACAAAGAGGAAGCAACAACCAATCTATGGCTAAATGCATCCAAGTAAGTTGAAATGAATTAGGAGGCAAAAAAGAAATGTGTCAAGGTTGGGGCCTTTTATAGTACTCAACCAAGTCGAGCCTTTGAGCTTTGTTTGTTAAATTTGTAACGAGCTCGAGCTTGGTCATATTAAACACGATCTGGGCTTTATTCAATTTGTTAGAATTTGCGGAAGCGAGATTATGACCTTTTTTAGGGGACAACGGATAGAGCTAAAAAATACCGCAACTGATAATTTGAGGATAAAAAATAACATACAGATTTTACGTGAAAACCCCAAATAAATCAGGGAAAAACCATAGGCAATGATAGAAGAATTCCACTATGAGTATAAAATAGGAGTTACAATCACTCTCTACTTTTAAGGAGAAACAACTCTCTTTTTAACTCTTCTCTCTTACAATAGGATTACCTGAACAACAAAATAACAAACTCTCTATTTTATCTCTAGCTCTCACTCTCTCCAAAACTCAAATACTCTCACAAACATACCCTCACAACTTGCAGTGCCCTACCCATTCGGGCCTGCATTAACCTCGTGGGATATCAAAACCCTTCCTTGAGACACTTATGCCTTGCTATGTCTGCATTTTCCTTCAATAACACTGACTTTATATAAGCCAGTTGTGTTGAAAATTCAACACACAATTGCATTTAATATTCATAAATGTCTTTTGCCCACCAACCAAAAAATGATCGGTTCACCTACTCCATTCTCTCTTATCTTTTTTTTTTCTTTTTTATATTATTAATTTTACATAGCAAAATTTTCACTAGCAGTATTGTCCCAAATGATAGTCCCCTTATTATGATTGGTCAAGTTAGTAATATAAGACATAAAGTCAAAATAAATAAGTGAAATAAAAGAAAAGGAAAATTAACTAGTTTAGAAGTTGCAACGGTTTTAGCAATAAAAAGCTTAAGTGAAAAGTAAGGAAATTTAAAGATTTTTCAAAAAAAAAAAAAAAGGAAATTTAAAGAACAACACAAGACAAAGGCACGCAATATGAGAAACTAGCAAAATGCTATAGTGTTATCAAGAGTCAGGAGGAGATCATGTGCTAAGGGCACAAAAGGATAAGAGAAAAGAAAGAGGCTTCGGGTTGGAGAATTGAGTATAAGAGTGGAAATTTGACAACACAAAAACAAAAGAGGGGAACCTCTCTTCGAGGAAGAGCGGTAGTCAATGATTATTCTTTTGTTTTTCTATGGCAGAAAGCTAACAAGGAAAGGGGAGAGAGAGGTTAGAGGTTTAAATTTGACCTTTGTCTTTTTTGGTTCACTTGCTTTTCTCCCTTGTTTCGTAAAGTCAAGGTCTGAAAATTCCGCTAAAGCATTTGTTTCGGCCCCTGCTTCCAGAAGAGTTGGTGCCTCGAACTCACATTGAGGTAAGAGAACAAATAAGACAGCCGCGTATCATAGATTTTTCTTCGAAGGAAGGATCTTGAAGTGAGACCACTCGGGTCTTTCTCGACCCAATCAACCATCGGCTGAGGGGCAGGAAAGAGGCCTAGGGCGAAGAGCAATATGCATGCCGCGACGGAAAAATATGGGTAGCAGACATAAAACCAAAACTACTTTGAATCCTACACCTACACGAGGTTTCGACGGTGGTTCTTTAGTTATTGCGACGCTTTAGGTTCATTTCGGTAGATTTGGCTCTTGAAATTCTGAAACAACTTCGATGAACTATTAGAAATTTGCATAAGTCCGGGTATATGCTTCAAAGGTAATTTTGAAGATGTTAAGTCCCTTCATTTACATATTTTTGCTTTAATATGAAATTAATATATTGGGTTATGTTCAATCGATACATCGATAAGGAGTGTGTAAGGATGATCAAGGATTATACCTTAACTATTAAAATTCCATTTGAATAAAAAATATAGTTAATATTAATACTGCTGTTAATAGTAATGATATTAGTATTAATATGTTATTATTGAATCTTATACTTGAAAATGAAATTAGGAAAAAAATTATCCGTGCAATATGAGCTAATTAATAAATTCTCATAAGTATCCAATTTCATAAAACCGGATAAAAATATGTTTTTTTTTCCGAAAAATTAGACTCGTGGATGCACTGAAATTTGCACTGCGCGAAAAGCTGTTTTGTGGGTTAAGTAGATAAGTTTAACTGTTTTGATCAATTCTTACTAGGTTGTATCGAAAAGCTGTTTTGTGGGTTAAGTAGATAAGTTTAACTGTTTTGATCAATTCTTACTAGGTTGTATCAGATAGAATGTGGATCAAAACAGTCATGTCCCTCAACCGTAGATTTTGCTATAGGATTCTTATAATAGGCTTTATCTGATAGGATTTATATTTTTTTTTAATTTTAAATAATGCTATCTTATAATGATGTATCTAGTTATAAATACGAGTGTTTTTCCATGGAATTATAATTAGTTTTTCCTTTCTTCTATATATTAGTTCTCATGTTTACAACATGGTATCTAAAGCCATTTATCTTAAGGGACCTATCTATGGACCAGTGTTTTAAAAGACGCTAGGCGCTAGTTGGGCGGCTAGAGCCTCCAAGGACCTAGGCGGGGACAAGGCGGATTAATATTTTTTAATTTTCAATATTTATTAATGAATTAGGATTATAAATTTAAATATCACAACAATTTTTACATAAAAAAAATTAAAAATACATTTAGCAACACCTTTTTAGGATTTGGCAACACTTTATTGGGCTTTGGCGACACTGTTCTGAGTTTTGGCGACGGTTTTTCCTAGGCGGCGCCTAGGCCATCCGATTATATAAAATCGGGGCGGGGTTCCGAAAAACCCCGCCTAGGCGCCGCCTTTAAAACACTACTATGTACACACTTGACAAGCACAAGAATTACAAATAAATTTACAACCACCACAAGACTTGCAACCTGATTTACAGCCATAAGATTTACAACCTGATTTACAACAATGATGGGCAATTCGCAGTCAACTTTCAGTTATCAAAATTATGACGTTGCACCGTTACAAATCCAATGGTGGCGCATACAAAGAATTACTAAGAAGAAAAAGATAAAAAATTTAGGAGGACACGAAAATAGAAATGATAATATTGATTTATATCCATCATATCCATATTACAAGCTGAAGAAGCAAAAACAGTAGCTATGCAAGATCAAGAAGATGGACAGTTCTGAAATGGAACTTTCAAAACAAGAAGTTTGTTAGGTTATTTTGAAAGTTGTTAGAGATAAGTTAAATTTCTTATGTGAAAGGATTTTTATGACAATGTTCTTCTGATAGGAATTAGATTTTGTTTGAATTTAAATAACTTTATCTTATCATGTATTTAGTTATAAATATGCGTGTTATTCAATGAAATTATAATTAGTTTTTCGTTTCTTCTTTTCTTCTATATTTTAGTTCTCATATTTACAACAAATGCCCTTGTTTATTATTTTTATAGAGAGTAAAGCAGCACATGTAATGCAACAAGTGCATCAAGGTTCTTGTGGTCCTCGTATGAACAGTTTAACATCAACAAAAAAAATTGTATACAAGGATATTTCTGGCTCATGCTCTAAAATGATTGCAGATTGAAGTGTCATTAATGTCAAATATATGTAGATATCAACCATCTTCCTCCTACGAAGCTTCGCATTATGTGAACTCCTTGTCCATTCTCGTTTTGGGGAGATGACTATTATTGGTGAGGTTGACCTCCTGCATTAGATAGCCACAGATTCATTGTGGACTGTCATATTTTTGCTCGATATGACATTCTGCACCATGTGGTGTTGAATAATAATGTCTTGTTCAAAGACACAGTGTCTCAAGTATTTGAAAATAATGTAGTTAAGCATAACTAATCTTCTCTTTACCATCCGTAGAGAAATGGGGAATTTGAAGTGGCATATAAATACTTCATCGAAGAAACTTTTGTCAAAGATGGTTTATACGTATCATGATTAGGCGGATAAACTTCCCGATGCTCTTTGGGTTTTCAACACCAGTGTCCAAACTCTAACAATTCAGACTTCCTATTTCCAAGGAATGGAAGTTTAGGTGAAGTGCTACTACATACAAAAAATAAAAATATAGCCTGCAAGATAAAGAAACCCAAAATGGCAGTTTGACGAGAAAAGAAAAGGTGGGAAAAAAGGTCTGATAAGTTGAATACCTCAAAGGGTGACTTAGGAAGAAATTAGGACAAACAATCTTAATGTCATCAGCTAGAAAAACCTAGAAATATGCTAGTTGAAAATATAACTTAGATCTATACCATAACAAATGTTCCAATCCGATTTATCTAATGAAAAGATAGTTTTACTAAATGGTTGGATGTTCGTTCATAATGTGTATTATCAATAAGTTTTCTACATGGTACATTTACCCATATTTCGTTTTCATTATCACCTTCTTCAGCAATGTAGTTTGCAGCATTACCATTGTACATGTAGGGGGTTAATAAGTGTCGTCCAGCTTTACTTCGCGTCAACCCTTAAAAAATGAAACTTCCCTCAAACCAAAACATGACTTTACATATGACTTGTAAAAAACACCAACCATGAACAGCGGCCATACACTGGCCACATAAATTTCGTACAATCCTAGTTTTCACTTTTATTCTTTTTAAAAACTTTTTATTTCAAACCACAAATCTTTGAGTGAAAAAGATTTTGATGCCACAATTCTAAAGCTTTGAATGAAAATGATTTCGACTTGAATTGGTGAATTTAGTTAGAATGAGTGTTTGGATAGTTAAAAGGGTGAAAGTGTAAAACTGCTACGATATAAAAATACAAATGAATTTGAAAATAAAAAAATTATGAAAACAATGAAAGAATATAAATAATATAAAATGATTTGAAAATCCAAAAGTGTGATCTATTCAAAAGTTAGGACAATATGCCTAATGAGTTGAAAAGCCCAACATGTGACACATACAAAAGTTAAGATTCGAAAGCACAGTCAATGCAAAAGTTAGAAGACAAAATAAAAATAATATGCTTCTGTGAACCTATCTCTTCCCTGTTTGCCAAGGATCACCACAACCTTTTCCATCCAAGCCAAATAATGATATAATGTCTTTAGCATTAACCTCTGCATGACTTTATAATCCTATAATCCTTTGCATTGTCAATAATGAGATTAATATGTGGGTCATCTTAGCCTAATAACAGGAAGCATCGAAACCCAAATCTCGTGACCACCGCTAGGGGCAACCCCATCTGGTGCACAACCATGAGTGCACTTCACTGATCCACTCACGTTTGTTATGTTTTGAAATTCCTATTTCAATTTATCTAGACTTTAGATGTGTTGGTATGTATCGACTACTATATTCTGGGACAACCAATATACTAGTGATTCGAATTTCATCAGTGGTAAATGCCTGAAATAATGCCAATAAAATTATCTCATTTAGTTGTAGCAGGATGAGGCTCCCTGGTAATCAGGTACTACATATGATGAGAGTCCGAAAACAATAAAACAACTAGCACAACTCTTAGGGGGAGAACTTCATTGAACATTCTCAACATTACATAGATTATTTTGAAGTTACAAATTGTAATGTCAATTTCATGAAGGAAGTATATATGCCATATTAAAGACAACATTCAACTCAAAACCAAGAGCGTCAGCCTGAATATAAATTATGTGGTTCAAAGCCAAGTAGTGTGGCATCACAATCCTTTGAGAC